>JAOTAY010021809.1:0-10097 GCA_025629805.1 Erythroxylum baracoense | reverse complement strand
ATTTTGAAAATTGGAATTCATCACATCTTCTGCTATTTAGTATTTACTCTCTCCTCCTTTTGCTCTGACTTCTCGCTTCAAACTTACATCCATACCCCTGCTTTTTCTTCTTTGGTAAAATTGATTCCTACGTGTGCCTCATCTTCTTATCTTGAAATAAATCAGCAAAGGCCCCCAAAAAAATTAACGTTTACAAGTAATATAATTACTCCTTGGTCTTATCATTAACCAAGGTAGAGGCAAACTCTAACATTAAGCAAGAAGACGTAAATGAGAGCAAAGTACAGGATTGTGTGGACCACAAACGAAGCACCACTGGTCCAAAAGTTGCCAAAATCGACGCACCAGTTATGACCTGGCAACTGGAACAAGAGCCTAGGAGTTAACAACATAAACAGAACCACTGTAACAAACACTGGACCCCAATCCAACATTTTTCTTTAAACTTTGCTCTTCTTCTTGTCTGTTTCTACTCCAGAGCTTATGGAAGAGAAACACAGTAAAAAGATAGCTATGATAACTGAGACGATAGCTTAAATGGGGATTAGGAAGTAAGCGAACAGAAGTTACTTGTGAGAGGAGCTTAATTTCTTCTTCCATGGGGGCGGTTAAAGACGGGAAAGACAAGATCGAAGAGAAGGCGGTGGAGAGGAGGAGAAGCCTAGAAGATTGATGAAATGAACAATAAAGAATATTTACAGTTATGTACATAACCGGTTGGACCGGTTCGACAAAAAATTTGCCAGTTTTAATATATAGAGGTTATTAGGTGAAACTAAACTGGACTACTGGCCGGTTCAAACTTTTTTCGGTCGGACCGACCGGTCCGGTTCAGTTCAGTTTTTAAAACCTTGAGGAAAATATAGC
Organism: Erythroxylum baracoense; assembly: GCA_025629805.1. Lineage (NCBI taxonomy): Eukaryota > Viridiplantae > Streptophyta > Magnoliopsida > Malpighiales > Erythroxylaceae > Erythroxylum > Erythroxylum baracoense. The sequence goes on along the minus strand of JAOTAY010021809.1, from coordinate 9,230 downwards.
AGGGAATGCGACTTGCTCCTAATAGCCAGCATAGCTTTAATTATGAGTCGCCTTAAATTGAAATTCACCCCAGTACTAATGGCATAGACTAGTCTTGCCTATATAAACTGAAACAACATGTGTACTGAGCATCCAGTTAGCTAAAACTAACTTATAAATCACAAAATACTTTTGCGTCAGCATAGAGGAGCATAGCACCGAACTAAATAGTCAAGCAGTTCATTTTCCTCTAGTTAATATAGTAGCTATCAGATTATTCGAAACAGTCTAATTATCATCATAAATTTGGTCTCCAATCAGATTATCAAACCTCATAAAAATATTTAATCTATCAACATCAAATTGTACCAGCTGATCGAACATACACCAATTTATAGCTTAAAGTAGTATCAGTCAATAAATCACCAGTTAAATTGCAATAAATTTTTTTTACCAGTTTAGCATCATAATGTTCTGGTAGCAACGCAGTTTGCAATAATGTCCTTTTAGATAACGAAACATCCAATTGCTACTGCTGAAATTCATTTATATTAATCGAGTGGTCAAGAACTAACTTGCTATCAGTGAGAGTCTCCTATTTATGTTCAGATTTAAAAGAGTGAAATTTGAACGATACCCCATTGTCCACAGTCAAACGATCAGAAGGAATTCGCTGAGGTGGGCGAACTATTTTCTGAGTTCGCTGCTTAGTCTGTTTCTGAGTGACCGTAGGAGGAGCAGTTGGTGGAGCAGCTGTAGTGGGAATATCATCTGAATCAGATGAAAAGTCTTCGACCATGGAAAGCAACACTCGTATGGCGTCATCACATTCTGGTGGTCTATCCTGAATCGAGGTGATGTTAGAAATTTCAATAAGAGCAGCTAAAGACAATCCAACCCCGCTTAACTTCCTCCCAGGCATCGGGTTCAGTAGTAGACAATTTAAACGAAGAATGGGTGCCATTGGTCGTTTCTCCATAACCGAAGAGGAAGATTTCTCCTTGTTCTTCCCCATTTTGATGTCTAAGTGTAAAAACCCAAGCAAATTGAAAGATTGAAGCTAGCGTAGAGGGAGAGAGCTGTACTTGAGAGAGATTTCCAAGGGATAAAGAGTGCCCACATTGATGAGAGTGATAGAGAGTCTTCGATAGAGCTAAAAACGCATCATAATGTTGAATAAAAGTGAAAAGATTCTTTAATTCAACTAAACAGAGGCTTGAGTGTCAACTGAAGGAGAGATGAGGAGTGGCATATATGGCGACAACAGAATAAGAACATAAAGGAAGTTAGGGATTTTAATCCTTATTGAAATAATGCTTCGTTTTTTTATTTACACGTAAATAATTTAAGGCATAAAGTTTTAAGGCCCCTCGAAGAAGTTCAAATCTGACTATGTCAAGAGATTTTGTAAAAATGTCTGTCAGTTGCTTTTCAGTAGACACATATGACAAGGTGACTATTTTGCTTTCCACAAGCTCTTAGATAAAGTGATACTTCAAATCAATGTGTTTTGTTCGCGAATTCAGAACCGGATTCTTTGAGATGTCTATAGCACTCTTGTTATCACATAGGATTGTCAATACATCCTGATTAATTCCATAATTTTCCAACATCTATTTCATCCAAAGAAGTTGTGAACAATAACTTCCTGCAGTAATATATTTTGCTTCTACGGTTGACAGTGAATTTGAATTCTACTTTTTACTATACTAGGAAATCAGATTGTTACCTAGAAAGAAACAACCTCTTGAAGTGCTTTTTCGATCGTTTAAACTTCCATCCCAATCCACATCGCTATACCCAGCTAGATAGGACGTAGAGTCACATGTATACCAAATTCCAAATTTAGATGTACCGCTTACATACCTAATGATCCTCTTTATTGCTGTCAAGTGTGTATCTTTGAGATTGGCTTGATATCGAGCACATACTCCAACGTTATAACATATATCTGGTCTAATTGTTGTTAAATACAATAGGCTCCTAATAATGCTCCGATAGAGGCTGACATCAACACTTTTGTCATTGTCATCTTTATTTAACTTCATAGAGACACTCATAGGTGTTCTTGCATGTCTAGCATTCTCAAGTCCAAACTTCTTTATTAAATTCTTCGTATATTTGGTTTACGATACAAAAATGTCATCCTTCACTTGTTTAATTTGCAAACCCAAAAAGAAGTTCAACTTACTTACCATACTCATCTCAAATTAATACGTCATTAATTCAACAAATTCATCTATCACCTTAGGATGAATGGAACTAAACACAATATCATCAACATAAATCTAAGCAATCATCAAATCATATATGAATTTCTTTATAAATATAGTTTTGTCAACACTATCTCATTCGTAGCCTTGCTTGATGAGATATTGTGTGAGTCTTTTGTACCAAGCCTTTGGCGCTTGTTTGAGACCGTAATGAGCCTTCTTTAGCTTAAAAACGTGATCTACATGGGCTAAATCAATAAATCCTTTCAGCTGCTCAACATATACCTCTTCTTATATAAACCCATTCAAAAACGCACTCTTCATGTCTATATGATAAAGCTAAGTCCTTCACACATGCTATACCCAACAATAGTCTAACAGACTTAAGTCATGCTACTGGTGCAAAGGTTTCGTCAAAGTTTATTCCTTCAATCTGAGAATATCCTTGAGCCACTAACCTTGCTTTATTTCTAGTTTCATTGTCCTTTTCATCTGTTTATTACGAAATAATCATTTTGTTCTAATCACATTCATATCCGATGGTCTTGGCACCAATTCCCATACATTTAAATTGAGTCAATTCTTCTTGCATAGTTACTGTCCAGAACTCATCTTGTAAGGCTTTTTTAACATTTTTAGGCTCGACTGAAGAGGTGTAGCACAAATATCCTGCTAGTTCTCCGTAATTGACTATTTTTCTTTCTATTGTTTTTCTTCTTTTGCTAACATCTCCAATAACTTTTTCTACTATATGACTTCTTCTGATTCATGAGGGAGGATCCCGGTTCAGATTAGTTTCTCTTAAGTTTTGAGTATTTAAAGGAACTATTTCCGCATCAAGTGTCTTAGAGGATTCATCATTCAACGTACACGACAATTCTTCAGTTTGCGCAGTTACTTAATCAATACCAACTAACTGCAAATCTAGGCAATTTTTGGTTCTTGTATCATTGCTTGTTTGAGCTAGTTTACAAGGCTAGTTTTGTATGTTCTCTTTTGCCCTTGTAGCACTCAATTAAGACATATCATCTATCACCGCATTTATGGATTCTAACACTTTCTTGGTTCTTTGATTAAACACTCGGTATGCTTTACTATGAGTTGAATAACCAATGAAGATCCCTTCATTGCTCTTGCTCTCGAATTTTTCAAGTTTTATTGCTAAGAATGTAGCATTTATTGCTAAAAACATGAAAGTAACTTACATATGGCTTCTTTCCCTTCCAAAGTTTATAAGATGTCTTGATCAAGATACTTCTAAGATAAAATCTGTTACATATGTAACAGACTGTGTTGACTGCTTCGACCCAAAATCATATAGACATCTTTCTTCCATTCAACATAAATCTAGCCATTTCTTGAAAGGTTCTATTTTTTCTCTTGGTAACTCCATTTTGCTGTGGAGTTTTAGGCTGCAAATTCTTATATGATGTCTTACTCATCATAAAAATTGTTGAATCTTGCATTCTTAAATTCTCTTCTGTGATATGATCGAATTCTCAACACTGCCATATTTTTCATATTCATAACCTACACACATAGGCTTCTAAAAGCCTTGAAAGCATATGATTTTTCTTTAAAAAAATGATACCCAAATGTATCTAAGATAATCATCAACACAAGTTAAAAAGTATCTCATCCCGCCAATGCTATCATATTGTGTTGGACCAATTAAATCCATGTGAATTAATTCAAGTATATGTGAGAAAGTAACGTATCTAACATTTTTATGTGGCTCTCTCATCTGCTTACCCATTTGACATGCATTACACAACGATTTGTCTTCTTTGTTCATTGAGGGTAGGGATGTCAATAGGTCGGCTAGCCCGGCCCGACCTGTCATGTATTTTTTAAATAAAATGTTCAAAACAACATCGTTTTTGACAAAATGATGTCTTTTTGAAAATAACTGGTTGGGACGGGCCACTTTTGACATGCCTAGTTGAGGGTAAACCTTTCACAACTTCCAATTTCTTCAACTTGCCAATGAGCTTATAATTGACGTGTCCAAGCTTTTGATGCCATAGGTTTATATTATTGTTGTATAAGGCTGATTTGTAAGTAGTAATGACTTGTAACATATAACAATTGGCTGTTGATCGTTTGCTGCTCACAATGCATTCTCCTTGCTCGGTTAGCACTTTGCATTCGTCACTTGTAAATTTAACTAATAATCCATCATCACAAAGTTGACTTATACTCACTAAATTGGCTTTTAATCCATTGACATAAAGCATATTTTTTAGATGTGGTAGTCCATCCACGCTTAACGTCCCTCTACCAATTACCAAAGCCTTCTTTCCATCTCCAAATGTCGCATGTCCATCCATACAACTTTGATAATTGGATAATTAACTCTTTTCTTCTGTCATATGGCGTGAACATTTATTGTTAAAATACCACCATTATGCGAAGTCGCCTTTATAGATTTAAGAGCTACGAGAGCTTGCAATTGACTCTTTTAAACCCAAGTGTGCTTCAGAATTATGGACTGCTGCTGAAAATTTTGTGAGGAATGTATGCTTTTTCAGTTTTGGGTCCTTTAGAATAAAATCTATAGTAACTTGTAGCATCTTGATCTTAGGTGTCCAATAACTCTGAAAAAATGACATGTAAGAACAAACCTCCGATTCTTCCTCTAGGTTTCTCCTTAGATAGATCTGGATGCATTATTTTTCTAATTATTCACCTTAGAGCATTCACCTTTGTAGCCAATGCCTTGAAGATCCCCTTTTATCTTACCGATTTCCAACAATTTTTCTATTATTTGTGCCACCATTTAACATCCTCAATCCCCTTTCGGTACTAACCAATTTTAGTTTTGCTTCATCAAGTTCGTCTAGTGTTGACATCAATTTCTTCTCTAAATCTTGAATAATGTTCTTAATAGATAACTTTTCTTCATTCAATTTTTCATTCTTCTTACATGTTTGCACCCATTTTGTGTACATTAATTCATAAGCTTCGTAAATATTCTTATTTTTGTCATTTGAATCACCGTCATCACTATCATAATCTGAGATTGAGCTTTGAGTTGATTCGTCTGCATTTTTCCCAAAATAGTTGGATTTTCTCACATTTTCATCATCGGTTACTTCCTTTTTAGTTGTTGTTAAGCAAGCAACTGGACTTTTGTTTTACAAAGCAACTAACAAAGCACTATTCACAATTTCTTTTTTACTACCATATTCACTTCAGATTTATTCTCACTCCAAATGCTCCTGAAGGATTTCCCTTTTCTCTTCTTCAAGGTGTTAGAACATTCCGCTTGCACATGTTCGAAGTCTTGACACTCATGTCATTGAATTTTCTTTACCTTTCTTTTACCCTTCTGAGTTTTGACTTGTTGTTTGAAGTTTTTGTTCTATGAGCTTCTACCGTTTTGCCTAAATTTGGATCTGTCTTTTTTCACTCTTTTTAGCTACTTATTGAAATTTCGTGTTAACAATACCAGATCCTCATTCTTATCGGATTCATCTTCTACATCATTGATGCCTTTTCCAGTTTCAGCTTGTAATGTCAATTCTTTGCTCCTTTCTTGTTTGCCCCTCAACAAATTCATTTCAAAATTGGTAAGAATTCAAATTACCTTCTCCAATGACGAGTCATTGATGTCATGAGCCTCTTCGATTGCTACAATTTTCTGAATAAACCTTGGAAGTAGTGATCTCAACATCTTCTTTACCAGTTTTAGGTTAGAGTATTTCTTCCCGAGTTTATGTGCTTAGTTTGCTATAACGCGCACTCTCATGGAAATCTCCATTGGTTTCACTATCATCTATCTTCAGTTCTTCAAACCTCATAGCCAATATTTGAAATTTTGAGGTTATCACAGATTTTGATCCCTTATGTATAGTCTGCAAAGTATCACACGTTTCTTTAGTCGATTCACAAGCCGATATCATGAAAAAGGGACCTTCATCCACAACACTAAAGATAGCATGCATGGCTTGAGAATTTTCAAGTGCTCTCTTTTCTTCAGCTCTTGTCCACTCAGATGGGTCTTTTAGTACTACTTCTCCCTTGTCATCATTTATCACTAGATGTGTCCAATCATGTAGCACTGAGTTTCATGCCTTTGTTCCCTGTGCCTTAATAAAAACTCTCATACGTGCTTCCACGCAGGATAATTAGAACCATCCAATAGTAGTGGCTTGGTAATCGATGCACCTTCTCTTGTAGCCATGCTTGCGAAACGCAGATTTGCACCAAATTATTGTACCAAGTTTTGATTCGGTGATCCTCTCTAATACCAATTGTTAAATCCAAAGGATGTAATGATTTCGCAAACTTACAGATTTTTCCCAGTCAATTCTAGCACAAACAAAATCAAAAAGATTAAACACATCAAAATAAATTAACATCGAAATTTGCTAATGCAGTTTGACACATGTTGCCTACGTTTGCGAGGCCCTCACCCGGCTTAATACTTTTATCGAAGGATAACGATTGTTTTATATAAGGCTTTAAACCGACACTACTCAACTCTTAACACTACTCGTCCTCACTATCCGTGAAAATAATTTACACTAAACAACACGACGGACTCATGTTAACCTTAACAGAGGATTTTTCTTGACACGCTTTTAACGAAAGAATAATAAATGAATAACTCAAGTGATTAAATAACTAAGAACAAAAACAGAGAACACTTGAGATATAAAAGAAGAAAAACTTTCCGGTTGGTTCAGCTCCACTGTAATAGATCTAAAAATTGTCACCACAAACTATGCGTTGATTCACGCAATATACAACACATCAGTCCTCACATTATCTACCCACATTCCATGCACTTTTTAATCACCAATATCAAAATAGCCTCAACTCGCACACCATATACCACCAAACAAAAACAACGCAAAGAAGGAGTCACACACGCACCCAATCTGTACCTGCCTCACAATGTCCTACAGCCCACAACAACGTAATCACCCACAATCCTATTCAAGATAGACTTCTTTCGCGCTTGAATCATTATCCAAAAATTCAATTCAAATAAGAAGTATTACTTGGTTACATCTTATCTTAATTTGAATTTTAAAACTTTTATTATCTTGAAGATCTAATAATCAAAAATGTCCAAATTAAATAATGAGATATATAACAAATATGTTAACAACCTCCAACAGGATTTGACAAAGCTAGCTAACCAGTGGCCACCCACTTAAAAACTATTTTAAATATTTATTAATTTAATGATTTATTTAAACTAACATATTATTACGTATTTTTTAAAATTCAGTATATAATAGTAATTATAAATTCTCTAAAAAAAGAAATATACGAATATTAAAAGTAATTTGGTTATTTAGATATGTGTGTGTTCGAAACCCTTCATCTTTTGTTTTATAGTTATCATCTAAGTTACATAGAAACTCTACAAATAAATCAGTTGACATGTATTTTTCTTCGTAACGAAGACATGGAATTAATCAACTAGCTATTATTCCAAGAAGGTGATAAGGAATTTCACAACTGGGAAAAAGACAAGAAGCTAAAGTTTAGTCGAGTTTCACGAAAAAATCAATGATTTATAACTTAGCGAAGGAACCAAAATTTGTAGTCTTGTGTACAATTTCAGTCAAATGATAGATCTTTAATTGGCCAAAACTACATGTAAACATATTCAATTATGATCAATATTTAAAAAACAAGGTAATTAGTTAAATATTAAATAAAATTTAAAATTTTAAAAAATAATTGAAAGAGTTTGCCCTTATCTATCAAAAAATTTGAAGTTTAATTAAAAATTAATTGATTTATTTTAATTTATAAGAACTTATTAATTGACCGATTAATTAATAAACTGATCAATTTTTAATAACTAGAATTATTAAAATAAATCAAACTAGTAAACTAAAAATCAAACCAAAAAATAAAAAATTTAAAATTTTTATATCTAGACCGGACAAACTGATTAAATTTTTTAATCATCGTTTATGATTGAAGTATGACGTACTTACATTATCTACCCACATTCCATGTTCCATCATGTAATTAACAAAGTATAATATCACTTTAATTAAATTAACAAGCGTTGAACTCTTTTTTGTTGTGAAATCGTTAATTAAAGAAAAAGAACTGGACGTGGAAGTATTGGAAACATCTATGTCGTTGTAAGCGAAATTGCTATATCTAAAGTTAGGTGACAATGAAGAGGGCTCAGTTTTCATGTGACGTTTTTATGCTTATATAGCAAACAATTATAGAAATCATGCTCCATCCCTATGCATATCTTTTTATCAATCCGATATAAAATATATTAAAAATACATTAAAAAAGTGGAGAAACAAAAAATAAATCTCCTGCGCCATGTCTTGGAAAGTGACTTTATGATGTTCAAAAGAGTTACTGTTTTAGCATGTGCAAGGCTGACAGGGAATAGCTTTTTAATTAATTTTAGATAAAGTATCAAATATATTTTCCATTTTGAAATAAAATAAAATATATTATTTTAAAAAATACTTAGTTTTGTTCTTAATTTTAATTATTTAAGCAAAGTGAAGTGTAAAAAGAAATAAAAAAATGTTATATCTATCAATTTTCACTTTCACTTGATATGGCGTATCATATGAATGTTTATCCTAGCCACATCAACAAACAACGAACAAAGAAAATATTTTGACTTTAATAATATGAATTTTAAAATTTTAGTTACTCTAAATAATTAGAAATTGAATTGAAAAAAATTCAAAAGGTTAGATACTTTAAAATTTTATTATTCCTAAATAAAATTTTAATGTACTTAAATATTATCATATAAATCTAATAACCATATTGTTAAATATTAATAAAATATAATAAATCAATATATTATTATAATATTTAAATATGATAAATTCATAATATTTTTAATTAATTGTAAAATATATCAATTATTAGTAAACCAAATATTTGCACGAAAAGAATTTAGGGTATGCTTGTTTAGTGGGAATGAGAAAGGAGGAATGAGTATGAAATGAAAAATAATGGTTGGTAAGAAGTTATGATTGGAGAGCTAATATTATGATTCCTTGATTTTGGCCATTACTCCATTCC
>JAOTAY010021808.1:0-10098 GCA_025629805.1 Erythroxylum baracoense | reverse complement strand
TGACGGAAAAGACCATTTTGTCGGTAAAAGCACGGCATCCGCCGACAGTTACCGACGGACAAGACCATTCCGTCGGTAAAAGCGCGGCATTTTATTATAGTAGAAACTCAAATACCGACGAAAAAGTTATTCCGTCGGCAAACTAGGTTTTGCTGCCGACATTTTTCGACGGTAAGATCATCTGCCGTTGGCATCCGCCGGTAAGATTACCGACGGCATATTAATACCGTCGGTACAATTTGTTCATAAAACATTTACCGATGGACGACAGGCGTTCCGTCGATATATTTACCGATGGAACTATTATTCTGTCGGTGTATCGTCCCTTCCTCATTGACACGACGACGTCTGTTAACAATTTACCGACAGAAAAGACTATCCATCGGTATACTGCTCGAAGATCTAGCGACGGAATGCTATACTGTCGGTAACTAGAAGCTAAATACCGACGGTTGTCCTCCCGCATTTTTTCCCGTCGCCGAGACTTTTGGCGTCACTATTTTCTGTCAGAGATTTTGCGCAAAATTTTTTCCTACATTATTTCCGACGAATTTATTATACGTCGGTAAAACATTCTATTTGCCTTTGGGATATTGACTTTCTATCGGTAAGTATCGACGGATTTTTTTCCGTCGGAAATATTCCGACGCTATTACGCAATTTTCTTATAGTGGAAAGAAGTAGGAAGAAGAAGTCGTCTCGATGTGTTTCCCGGATCAGTAGGTTTTCCAACACTACTGCCTTCCCAAATCAATCACTCTGAGTGTCTATCTCCTTTTCGTTTCAATTTTATTCATGTATAAAGTTGGGATGGATTGTATGATGATAGATAATAGAATGATGATGTTGTTCTAACTCCCCTTTAGGATTTTCTTTTGATTTAATGATAATCTAGTTGATTATGTTTATTGGATGAATGTCATGATTTGATTACATTCTTACATAATTTAGTAATAAACTGAGACAGTGAGCTGAATGAAATACGATTAAATTGAATTAATGAGAGTTAGGTGATTTAATAGAAACTGTGATAAATCATATTGGTAAGTATGAGGAGAGAGATCCTGTGTGATGTTTCAATAGTTTATTAGAGTGCTTCAGATCTAATTAGGTTTTGGATAATTTGTGAATTGAGAGATTGCAAATTCCATAATCTAATTAAGGTTTATAATTTAGGGTGTAATGGTTATAACTTGAGAGAGAGTAATCAACCCTAGTACACAAATTATCAGATAATCGGCTAGGTTAGCATTAATGATAAGTAAAATCTCCTTTCTCATAACTTAGTAAACTCTTTGGTTGATTTCCATTGTGCGTGCTTATTGCTCAATTATTAATTCCTTAGTGTTTAATTTTTGATGTAAGTGGTTGAATTCAATTCTCGTGATTACTTTCCGTTGCATTGTTTATTTTGAGTTTTATATATTGTTGGCTTTAGATTTTAGGATTAGATTAATCCCCCTCCTCGTGGGATCGACATCTCTTATACTGCAGTCGCGACCCGTGCATTTGTGGTATTTAAGGGCTTAAAATTCTAAAGCTTGAATAGCACGATCAAGCTAGCAAAAAACAATGTTGGCCTACATTACTAACAACAATTCATATGTTCCATTTGCTTTTCATCCAGTGAGATAGTAGATGATTTATAAGTGTAAATTACATCATTTTTTAGGCTTAGTTTGATATGTATTTAATTGTTAATTCAATCGTTTAGTATATGTTTAGGTTAGAATTATGTTAGCTTATTAATTATTTATGTTTTAAGTATTTTATGGGTTAGTACAAGTCTTTGAGCTTAAATATTATGTTTTTAAGGTACCTTGATGTGTTTGTTAGTGTTTCAGAGTCAATATTGAAGAACGGAAAAGTTTCAGAAATTCGGACTGAAACAACAGCACATGATCATGACAGAAGACCAGGACATGGCCCACGATCATGGCCTACAAGCCGTGATTGTGACAGAAGGCTTGGATGTGGCCCACGATCATGGCCTGCATCGAGCAGACACGCAGACACTCAAAAACGTCAAGTTTTATGGAATTGTTCAGAACTTTCAGACCCCGAAAAAATCCTAGGGTTGCTCAGAACACAAAAGATATTTAAAGAACAAGACAAAGAGGTAGAAAGAGTATAACAGCCTAGACTACCCACCCACATATATTGTCCACTTTAGGTTGCCCATCGGGCCAAGGCCCTCACGGTTTTGCTCTTCATGCACCCGAAAAATGCATTTATGGGGAAGAGGTATCCATAACCTTATAAGGTGTATTTTGTTCTCCTCTCCAACCGATGTGGGATCTCACAATCTACCCCCCTAGGGCCCAGTGTCCTTGCTGGCACAACAGGTTAGGAACCAACTCTAACACCATTTGTAATAGCCCAGACCACCCGCCCACAGATATTGTCCACTTTAGGTTGCCCATCGGGCCAAGACTCTCACGGTTTTGCTCTTCTCGCACCCGATAAAACGCGTCTATAAGGAAGAAGTATCCATATCCTTATAAGGCATATTTCGTTCTCCTCTCTAACCGATGTGGGATCTCACAAAGAGCTTTTGCATCAGCCATTTTGAGAAACCCTCGAGAGAATTCATCGAGAGATCAAGAAAAAGAAGAAGGAAGAGAGAAGAGCAGAAGAAACTGACTTGACGTACTTCTCAGATCAGGAGTTTTCTGACGTCGCTGCCTCCTATCATCTGTTTAGATCGTATTTCCTGTTTATTTTTATTTTTGTTATTGTATAGATTTGGAATAAGAGTTTGATGATAAGATTTTTGAATTTTGAAGATGTTCTAAACTCACCTTCAGAGTTTTATCTTTGAATTAATGAAATTTGATTGTTTATATGTTATTTAGATTTATTGTGATTTAATTCTACGATTGCATAATTCGATAATAAACTGAGAGGGTGAATCAGATGAAAAATGTTTAAATTGGGCTAACAAGAGTTAGCTGATTTAATAGAATTAGAATGAAATCAAATCGGTAAATTATCTGAAGAGAGATCTTGCATAAGTTTCTGGTAGTTTATTAGAGAACTTCAGAGCTAATTAGGGTTGTGGATAGATTGTAAATTGAGAGATTCCATAATCTGATTAGGGTTTATGATTTAGGGATAATAGTTATAACTCGAGAGAGAGTGATCAATCCTAAGATCATCTAGAACTAATAATCCAATAATTCATAATCAGTTAAGTTAGCATTAAGGATAGGTAAAATTCCCTTTCTCTCAATTGGTAATCTCCTTAGGTTGATTCTTAGGTGTGTTGCAATTGCTTAGTAGTATTTTTTTGATTAATTTTTAATTTGATTTGATTGCTTACATTAATTTATTATTTTTAGTTTCGTTTAATTTGAATTTTTGTATTGTTTTCTGGCCTTAAATTTTAGGATTAGATTATCCCTCTTCGTGGGATCAACACCTTAGGTACTATGCTAACGAACTATGTGCTTGCAGATTATCAAGGGTTATTTATTAAAACTGACACACATCAAACACCAGATCAATGATCAACCTTTTTAGCAATAATTACAACTTTAATCCAATTTAGAATTTTGTCCGCTAGCTAGCACTTATCTTCCTCTGTTTGCTTGTAGAGTCTATTATTTCTTTCTTTCCAAATCATATAGATGGTGTTGGTAAATGTACTTTAAGAAGGATTTCATTCTCTTTACTAGGTCTATAATGGTTTATGAACTAATGCAAGGTGTGCTCCTAATCATAGGTATCATTGACTGCATCCACCATATATTGGATCCTACTCCATATTGTTTTGGTGTAGTCACATGCAAAGAATAAATGATTTCTATCCTCATCTACATTACGACAAAGAAGACAAGAGGTATACCTAGGGGCAAACCATTAGTATTTAGTCCTCAGTCTGTCCTTGATCACTAATCAAATGATTATTTAGGCTTTTGGGTTAAGAGAGTTTTTCCAAAGAAGGTTATACCACCACACTTCCATTAATTCATTTATGAAAATTTTATGGCAAGTTGCATTTGCAAATTTTCTTTGTGTATTAGGAGTCTAGCAGATTTCATCTCCATTACTTCTATCCCCTGTTGTGGAAAGTGCTCAGCTAATGTAAAGAAACCTTTAAAATTTTTATGCTATATACCATCTTGTATTAGATCAGAAACCTTAGAATCTAACAGCAACCTATTTCTCAACTATGCAATGTCTCGATTATTTATAAGAGGACTTACTTCAAGCCAATTATCAAACCATCCCTATATGCTTTCTCCTTCTCTCCCTTATGTTTGATATACGGGTATAAAAATTTCCTTAACTTAAAGAATTGGTTAAATTTCCAAGAGAATTGATTAGAGCTAGCAACTCATCAAAAATTGAGGTCTTGGAGATGAAATTCATGGACCCATTTGGTCCAAAGGGTTTCTTTATCTGTAATAATTCTCCATATTTTCTTACTTAGTAGCACTTTTTACATTGTTGAGATAGGAATAATACCCAAACCTCTTGGTCTCTTAAGGACTTTGATCTCACTCCATTTATTTTTTGATGCTTTTACTGTTACTGTGTTTCCAAAACATAAAAGCTTTCATCATTCTATCAATCTCCTTTGTTATCTTCTTTAGTAAGACAACATGTGTTGTCCAATGTATGTGCAAGCTACTCATAATAGAAATGATCAATGTTAGCCTAGCCACATAGGAGAGGGGTCTGTTTTTCCATAAGTTCACCTTAGATTTAATCTTTTTAAGCAGTGGAATACAGTCTTAAAACTTCAACTTTAAGGTAATTATAGGCGTACCTATATATCTTAGTGATGGGGGTGAAATTTTAGGCTTGTAATTCTCCTAAGTTCTACAAATTTCCCCACATCTAATGAAGTACACATGTTACTTTTGTCAAAATTGATTATGAGTTTAAACCACTTGGAGAACATGTTCATAGTTTGACGTATAATATTAATGGAGTAATTATCTGCACCACTAAACAACATGAGGTCGTCTGTAAATATAAGATATGTAAGTTTGATTTTGGAGCACTTATAATGAAATTTGTAGTTTCCATTACTTGTAGTGAATGATTTAAGCAGTCTAGAAATTCCCTCCATTGCAATGGTCAAAAGATAAAGGGATAGGGGATCCCTTTATCTTATTTCCCTTGCATTCTTAAAAGGCTTAGAAGGAATTCCATTTACAAGAACACTAAGGGAAGAAAATTGGATAACATTCATAATCCATATCACAAATAACTCAGGAAAATCCAGAGCTTCCAAGTATATCTAAATGAATCTCCAATTGATTGTGTCATAAGCTTTGTAGAAATCAATTTTCATCATACAACGTCTAATTATCTTCCTAGATGAGTATTCTTTCGTCAAATATATTATCCCTTATATTTCTTTTAGGGATGAATGCACCTTGAGTGACATCTATGACCTCTTTGAGCACTTTTTCAATCTATTAGCCAGAAGCTTTGTTATAACTTTGTAAATCATGTTGCAACAAGAGATTGGCTTGAAATCTCCCATATTCAGAGGATGTTTAGTATTAGACAAAGGTAAGTGTTGCTGATTTCTTGGAGCATCTTTGTGGAAAAAAAAACTCCAATACTACTTCAGTGAAGAGTTGCCCTGTAATTTCCTAAGTATGTTAAAAAAATATTCATAAAATTTTCAGGGCTTAACGTTTTTGAAGGATGTAAACTGAAGACTACTTCCTTGATTTGTTGTTTTGAAAAGGGAGTGATTAGCGATTCTTTGATTTCCTGGCTAATTGATCTTGCTAAAATTCTTTTCATGTTCTCCATAGGTTGATTAGCCTTTTCTAGTCCTATCAGTTGTGAAAAAAATTTCCTAGCCAATTCAAGCAATGCTCCCTGATCTGATTGCAAATTACCCCTACTATCTTATAATTCCATAATTTTACTGAAGTTTCTTCTGGCCAATACTACTGAGTGGAAGTATTTTGTTTTTGAATCTCCATCCCTTACCTTTAACAAATTCAGTTCAGTCACTCTCAATTATGTGTCATGTGGCGAGTTGTAACAATCAATTTGTGTTTGCTTCAGTTTATGCTTGAGATCTCCCAGGTTAAGAGCTTTACCCCCAGTGAAACTTTTTAATGCAGCTCTAACCTTCTTTAATTTTTGCATTAGTTGGAAAGCTTTACACCCCTCCACTTCCTGCTTCCAACAACTGTTGATGATGTTTAAAAAGCCTTCCATCTCAATAACACCATTAAAAAATTTAAAAGGAGCTCCAAGATTTCTATTTTCAATTATGCTATGAATTAGCATATATGAATGATCATAAAGCAAATTCTCCCTAAAGTGCATATAGGACTAATGGAATTTGTTGATCCATTCCAGATTTACTAAGGATCGATTAAGCTTTTTCCAAATGAGCATATTACCCCGTTGATTGTTACTCCACATGTAGATTCTACCAGTTGAGCTAAGATCCAGTAATTCTATTATATTAAACAGGCTAATAAGCTCTTTATTGTCAGCTAATGTGAATTTCTTCCCTCCTTCTACCTCCTTAGCGCTCAAGGTGCAATTGAAGTCCCCGGAAACAAGCCAAGGATTACTGATGGAGTTTTGTAGTTTGCTCAAATCGCTCCACAAATTGCTCCTCTGAAAAGAAAAATTCATAGCATATATCAAGGTTAGATCAAATTTAGGGGATTGACCTCCATAGTGGAATTTTAGACGCAAATGTTGATCAGTCTCCTCCTCCATCTGAACTCCAATCTTGTTTTTATAAAAAAAAGGAATATGATTATCCCATTATAGTGGGATTTTTCGTTAGAGAAAATTCTCCATTGCATTCCCAAAAAGTTACGGTCTTTTAGTAGAAGTTAATCTTTTATTTTAGCTTCTAACAGTCTTATAAGAGCTAGTTGCTTCTTTTTGAATAACTCCTTCGCCAAAGACCCTTCAGGGGGGTCATTGAGCCCCTTAGTATTCCAAGTTAAGATAGATATTTTGGGGATTATACCATTTGTTTTTGCTCTTTCCTTTTTTTCTAGCCGATTTTCTTCTTGATTTGTTAGCTTGAGTTATGGAAACCTCATTTTCATCTTGGCTAGAACCTTTATCCTCAGCCTCTTCTATATTTTGTATATTTATGTTAATAAAACTTTTCCTAGCTGATGCATTAACTACCCCTTAGGAACTTCCAGTTATGATATTACTTACTACAGGCTCTGCAATCTCCATATCTGCTTGTATGTTTGGACTGAGAATATGGGAACACTTTTTAAACTAATATTCCCTACTTTATGTCTCCTTCTCCTTGTTTACATCTTTTCCCTCCCTCTATTGCATGTTCTGCAATTCAATAGGATCATACTCTATGCCATCTATCACACCAGAAACTTCCTAAAGATTAGCACCTCCTACTTTCAAATTATCTATATTCTCATTAGTCATTAATTCCCCATGTCACCCTGTTTGAAAGACTTTCCCATTTAGTTGTCATTTCTTGGTGGAATATTTAGGTTTCCATGGATAAGATAAAGGAATTACCTTATTTACCATTTCCCCATTGTCACTAAACCCATCATAGGTAGACTATCTGCTAATGTAGCATTTTTTATATCTCAATGCATGTTTTAGCATATCCAATTCTCTTCATTTTTATTGTTTGAGTATCCATACTCACAGGTTTTCCTAAGGAGCTAGTTATGAAGCTCAACCCTCTGTTGTCCATAATTCCATAAGAAGGTTATGAAAATTAACCCATATTGGAAAGGTGTCTACTTTTCCTCTATCCATTTCCATTCTATGTCTCCATCTTTGAATGAACAAGGGCTATTCTCCAATATCGCATGTCCTTGTTTAATAATATCGTTCATTCCACTATCCTCTACAAACTTGAATAGGAAAGTTCCATCTTCTTTTAATGCGACTCTCTCTAGGCCTTTGTTACCCCATCTAGCTTTAGCCTACACATTCACCATTAGGAATGCTAGTTTTTTACTCCAAAAGGAGCCAATTAAAGTTGAAGATCATACTTATACACCTGCATCAACAACTCAATTAGAGGGGGGCTGAGTATACCATCCTTTGAGACATATCTGAAGTGTTTAAGCTCTCCTTTCTTATGGTGGGAGTATAGCTTGTTCTTTGAAGCTCCAATAGGGTAAAAAGAAACTCCTTTTCCCTTAGATGTTACCTTAACGTCTAGTTTATTCTACTTGTTCAAATCTATGAATTTTTATTGCAAGTTTTCTTTAGACAGTACTGGGAAGTCATCTTTAGTACCAGATGGCTCTCCCTTCTCGTTGATATACACCAAGTCCTTTCAAAGGCCTTCCATCAGGATAGAACTTTGGCAAGTGAGAGGCTAGTAGATGGTCCTAGAGTTGAAGGAAAATAAATGCAGGAAAGAAAAAACCAAAATTGGAAAAAAAAAGTGGGGATATAAAGGTAAAATCAGTTGTGAGAACGTAATGGATTTTTGTAGCAAGTTTTCTCTAAACAGTATCAATATATTTCAATTTAGATAAAATTGAATTTCTCATTTTTATACTTAATTGATATATTTCAATTTCTTATCAATTTTTGTCTATTATTTAATTAATCATACATATATTTTATTTGTTAATTGAAATTGAGAAACTAATATATAGTTTTCTTAATATACGACTTGGTTTTTTTACTACTACAATATTTTAGTGAATTAGAGATTAATTTTGGGGGATCTATTGACCTGTTCAAAATTTGAGCACTGTTTATGGGGAATCATTTTAGTTTCTTCGTTTCTTCACTTTATTTTATAATTTACAACTAATCTCTTAACTTGCATGACTCATTCTTCTCTATCGAACAAGTTGCAATATAATCTAAATATTGAGAAGACAATAGATCATTTAAGGAAAAAGACTAAATAAGGAAAATTTCGTTCATATTTTAAAGTGAAAGTAAAGATAAATTTAATAATTGGTGGAAATTCTATTTTATAAGAAGTTGAAGAGAAGATGACAAATCATAACAATAGAACATTAAGGGAGTTAGTTGCACTAAATTTGAATCATTAGCCCTTATGTATAAGATTTATAGATGTTGATATAGATTTCCAACTCAAATATGGTTTGATTCACTTACTCCCTATCTTTCATGGTCTTGTAGGTGAAGATCCAAATAAAGGCTTGAAGGAATTCCATTTTGTTTCCTCTATAATGAAGCCACAAGGAGTGACAAAAAAGCAAATTAATATTAGAGCCTTTTCGTTTTCACAAAAAGATAAGAAAAATGATTGACTTTATTATCTTCCTTCTAACTCAGTGACAATATGGAATGAATTGAAAAGGTTGTTCTCAAAGACATTTTCCTGCATCATGAGCTGCAATATAAAAAAAGAGATATGTAGGATAAGATAATTCACTGAAGAAACATCGTACGAATGTTAAAAGAGGTTTAAGGAATTATGTGCCAACTACCCACACCATAAGATTCTGGAGAAAATTTTGATTTATTACTTTTGTAAAGATTTAATACCAATAGATAAAAGAATAGTAGATGCAACAACTAGAGGAGATTTGGTAAACAAAACACCAGAAATGGCTAAGCAATTAATCTTAAATATGGTAAAAAATTCTCAATAATTTGAGACAAAGATGGATAGAGCTATTAAGCTAGTGAATAAAGTAAGTACTACTAACCATGAGGATAAAATTTTAGATTTAACTGCTCTGGTGTGTCTAATGGTTATAATTCAAATACTATTACCATAAATGTGTGCAAAATGCTCACTTTCTTAGCATCATAAAGATATCCCTAGATTACAACAAGACTCTATTCAAAAAGCTAACGTTATAGTACGATTTCCTAATCACCTCAATAGAAATTGTACTTAATTTAAATCATTTTAATTCAAGATTAAGGGATCACCTATAGTTCAACTATGGAAATTAAAAGTTGCAGGATGTTAGAGTAGTGCTCTAAAGGCAATCACTTTTAGCATTTTTGTACAAACTTTATTTTGATTAATAAAGCGAGAGGCGTTTTTCATTTATTTGATATTTGTTTATATATGGATTGATATGATCTTAAATCGAATTAATGAAGTCCATGATACAAAACATAGTATGAAGGAAATTATGATGAGATCATGATAATGAG
>JAOTAY010021807.1:0-10098 GCA_025629805.1 Erythroxylum baracoense | reverse complement strand
TAATATTAAGAAGGAATATTAAATTAGCAATAAGAATAATAAATGTAAAATTAATTTATAACATAAAAACATTATGTATTATTTAATTATAATAATAATAAAATTATTAATTTAATTTTTAATTCAAATCACAACAATATTACTTTTAAAGTAACTAGAAAATTAATAATAATAAGATTACTAAAATTTTTTGTTCTTAGCAGTGTCGCGATCGTTCCTCAGAACGATCGCCACATTGTGTTTATTTTGGACAGTCGCGATCGTTTTGAGGAACGATCGCCACATCCTTTTTTCCTAAGCAGAATCGCGATGGTTCTGAGGAACGATGGCGACATCCTTTTTTCATCAGCCGAGTCGCAATCATTCTGAGGTACGATCGTGACATTGCTGAGAAAACACAATGTCTCGTTCCTCAGAACGCTCGCGACTCCGAACAAATATTTTCAATGAGAAATATATATCTGTTTTCCTTTTTTAAGTATTAATAATATGCTTATTAAATTTATTTTTGTTATTATTATAATTAATTTTATAAAGGAGTATATATACATATTGCGAATACTTTTTTTATTGAACATGTTTATTATTTGGGTTAAATTTATGAAATTCGTTATTATTATTAAATGTATTTATTATAATAATAATTATTGATAATTATATTACGATATTAATAGTTATAATAATAATAATAATATTATTATTATTAATTTTGATTTTCTTTATTCATAATAATATTAATATTAATATAATAATTAGGGCTGAAATGTATTTATTATAATAATAATCATTGAATATTATATTATGATATTAATAGTTATAATAATATTATTATTATTCTTATTCTTATTCTTATTATTATTGTTATTCATAATAATCTTAATAGTAATATTATAATTATAATTATTAGTATTATTATTATGATTATGATTATGATTATGATTATGATTATGATTATTATTATTATTATTATTGTTATTATTATTGTTATTATTATTATTATGCCTTACAATTATTTTATTAATTTATTAAATTTAATTCTATTAATTATAATAACATTCCTTATTGTTACATTGGGACAATTAAAACGAAATAAAATATATCCCTAAACAAACATCTGTAATCATCAAAACATCTGTAACCATCAGCAAAGAACATTTACAAAATGTATCATAACAAATTTAATTAAAGATCTAAGATACAAACATCATTGAGTAAGACAAACAACAAAACTAAATTTAGTTTTATAACAAAACATGAAATTATAAAAGTTAAACATAGCAATACAACGCTAAGATGCAGAGGGACGCTTCTGGGACCAAGGATTGAAATTCGCTAACAAATTCCTAATCTCCACAATATTAGCCTCAATGTTGGCTAATCTGTCATTCGTCCGATTGTCTGCTATATTGGCCTCAATCTTGTCCAATCTCTCATTGGTTCGCCGTTCAAATGCAGTAAGTTGATTGGCCAACGATTGATAATCAACCGAATCAGGTGCATTGTTCAAGTGCCTACCTTCATGTGGCAAACCGTCATCCTCTTCTGTCCCTTCTCCTACTTTGCCGCAACTCTGCTGAGCACTTGAAGCTTCTACTATGTCGTTAGTAACTAGAACAAAACCAGCACCTTGTCGCCTAACAATCTTCATGGACACCAAGCACTGAAAATCTAAACTACAATTGCCAGCAACTAACTGCATACTTGTGTTCTCATGAAGAAAACCAAAATACTCAGCAATTTCGGTCACAAATGCCCTGACAACTATTTTGCCAGAGCTTTGTTTCGCCACATCCATCATATGCATGGTTAACCATATACCAGCATTAAAGTGTTTACCATGCACCATACACCACAAAACAAACAATTCTAGTTTAGAAACAGCACCTTGGTTATCTCCTCTACCAAATATTGTACGACTTAAAAACCTATGCAGATAACGAAAGGTAGGGTCCACTAAAGAAGACGATTTAGACCTACTCGGAGGGAAAACATTTGTAGAGTTTGTAATTTCATTCCAAAATTCTTTAGGTTTAAATTCATCATGATATCTATATAAATCGCTCCATGGAAAGCCAAACATACTATTCAAGTCATGTAAAGGAAGAACACATGTCCTATTCATCAATCTAAATATCAAATTCATCACACTGCCATCTTGGTTGAATGTCAACTCCAAAGTTGCCAAAAATACTAAAGTTAATTCAACGTATGTATTTTTCCTGAAATTGCCAAATTTCTCCCATCCAATGTTATTTAACATTTTCTTAACTCGCTCTGCAATTCCTAATTCAATTAATACTCCATAATCAATAAACCTATTCGGTATGATGGGACGATCTTTCAAGCTTGCAAACCTTAATTTACTCTGACGACTGTGAAATTGAAGGCAAGGATGGAGGATTCCTTCAGTAGATGAAGACCCTGATAATCTCATACGAGGAGGTATAATCTAACTAACAATCACAAAACAAAAAAACAATCACATTCTCAGAAAACAAAGCTGTTCCAAACATCCAAACCAAAACAAAAATGTATTATATTAAACCAAGATTTTGTTACCTTAAAATCAGTAAAAACCAAATACCAACATATGTGTAACGATATAAAACATTACCTATATTTTTTAACAGCTTGTAACAGAGCCAGCCGATAATGACAGAGAACAATACGCAAAAGCCAAATGACACGCCAACGACTGAACTTCAGATCTACAGTCCGAACTTTGGTTCTGAACAAATGGAAGATTCTGATAGTTTACTAAACAACGCGTTCACCAGACGACAAATCTGAGTTGCAGAAGATGATGAAAAAACAGCGGCTTCCAAATTTAAGTTGAAGAAGCAGATGACTCATCTATTAGGTTAACTTCATATTGAAAACATACCGGTGTAAATTTCATATATATTTAAAATTTTCATTATTTTTATTATTGAACAAATTTTAATTATTTTTCATTTTATCTATAATATATATTATTCCTCACATCACTCACGGGCGTGACTCTTTAATTCACGCCCGTGAACTTTAGCCTTTTGGGTTTTTACTGACTTATTATATTTTCTTATCCATATTTAATAAGCACATTTCATTGTCCAGTATCTTAAAATTAAACTAACATAATTGTTATAAGTTTTTACTTTCTAAAATTTAAACTAACATAATTGTTATTATTCTATCATAATAGGAAGAATAATATAAGTAATTAAATATATTATTTCAATTAATGAAAGAATTAAATTACTAATAATGAG
This sequence comes from Erythroxylum baracoense, assembly GCA_025629805.1. Taxonomy (NCBI): domain Eukaryota; kingdom Viridiplantae; phylum Streptophyta; class Magnoliopsida; order Malpighiales; family Erythroxylaceae; genus Erythroxylum; species Erythroxylum baracoense. Next base: position 6,847 of record JAOTAY010021807.1, on the reverse strand, counting down.
GACCTTAATAATGATAATAATAATTATTATAATGATAATCATAATAACATTTCATAATAATAAGGAATAATTATAATAAATGTACTTATTATTATACTAATAATAATTCATTTATTAAAAGGAATTCATTAATAATCAAAGGAATTCAGTAATAACAATAATTATTAATGTTGTTAATTAATGTAATAAAAGTATTAATCATAACTATATATACTCAACTACGAATATAATAAAAATAATAGTAAGTAATAATAACATTAATAAATTATAATAAGGAGAATTTAATTTTTTGTAATTAAATAACGAATTTAACTACAATAGTAGAAATTATTATTGATTGCCAATATATAATAATTATGATCAGAACGATCGCAACGTCTTTTTTTCTCACAAGTGTCGCGATTGTTCTGAGGAACGATTGCGACATCCTGTTTTATCAGCACAGTCGCGATCGTTCGTCATAATGATCGTTGATGTACGGTCGCGATCGTTCGTCATAATGATCATAACTCGGCCGACGAAATAAGGATGTCGCGATCGTTCTTTAGAATAATCACAACTCAGCTGACAAAAAACGATGTCGTGATCGTTCCTCAGAACGATCGCGACTCTGCTTAGGATAAAAAGATATCGAGATCGTTCTGAAGAACGATTTTTAAACCAAACGACAACATATCGCACGCGGCACAGAATTGGTACAGCGTTAGCGGAACATAGGATCTCAATCCAAACTATTTGTATTTATGTCCATTAAACTGTCACGTATAATAAATAATGAGTTAAAATGCGCGAGACTCTAAAATGGCGTTGTACTCTAATAAATTTTGCAATTACTTTTACATTTCACATCAATCAACAATTCGCAGGTGATATCATTTATAGATCTCATTTTTTTACTTTTTAAATTAACTTTGGGTAACTTAAGTCACAATCGTCTGGATGACTTGAATTTTAATACTAATAGCATACAGACGAGGGAAGGTTATTTTTTTTTTTTTTTTGAAAGTTACTGGAACATGCAATAGTACTATATAGTTATTATATAGTCTTATTAATTCTAATGAGATCATTAACAACCAATTCATAATAATAATTAATTAAGAATAACACAATTAGAACTAAATTAATAATTAAATAATAATATGAAAGGATCAATAAGTATATAATTAAATATTATTAACTAATTATTCATTATTATTAAGTATATATTAGTGTATGATACATCTCGGATGATTATCTACATTAATCAACTCAAACACATTAACAAAGAAAATAGAAAGAATTATATTTTTATGATAAACCATCTTATCGACTAAATCTAAAGTTCTTGAGCCATGATTATCCAGATTATTTTATTTTATGCTGCTCTTAATGTATTTTATGTTCAACCATTTATATTTATGCTTCTTATTTGTTTATTATATTTATATCCTGTCGAATTATTAAATTTTTTATATGCATGTTTTATTAATGGATTTACTTACCGACTTCAAAAATATTTATGGTGTAATTTTTTTAATCTCAACTTCGCTACTACATATGACATCTATAGTTTATATTAAGTAATGACAACATCTAATTGTGCTATTTGTAATCAATTAATAGAACATATCCAATACAATAAACAATTACAAAATCAATATTATAATGAATTCAATCATTTTGAAAACCGTTATAATTATGTTCAATTTATCATATCAATTCCTCAAACTTTACAGCCAATTAAAAACAGATTAGAGTTAGCTCAACAATTATATAGTTTTTATACACACGAAGTAAATCATTTAGAAAGAACATTAAACGATCATTAAATAAGCATTCGTTATGATTAAAATGATTGAAATAATTGAGCAAAAGCAAGAATCAACTATTTTAGATGTTAATAATTTAGAATTAACAGAATCTTTAGGAACTTTTCATATTAATACATTATTATCTAATGACAAACAAAAACTAATTTCAAAAACTCAGCAAAATTTAAAATCAGGTCAAGATATTCAGCATTCTTTATTTCAAAATATTATTAATCTCAAAAATATTATTTATTTTGGTAAAATAATTCATAAAACTCCTATAAGAATTGATCAATGTAATGGACATATAAGAATTAATCTAATTGACTAATAACAAATAAGCAAGCAATTACAAAAAATCCCACTGGAAAAACGTCGAAAAATTGGTTATATTCATCTTTCTACAATTCAAATCCTTTTAAAATCAACTTTTCAAAAAGGCATTGATTCTCTTATACGTATGGCAATTGTAGATGAAAGAATGACTAATTTAAATGATCAAATTATAGGTATTATGCATGAAAATCTAACTGATGGAAAAATTAAATTTAATACTCGATTAAAATTAGGTATACCTTTGAAATCTCATAAATTAGATGAAACCATAACAATAGCTTATAAATTTTATAAAGAAAATCCTATGACCTCTGGATAATTTCCATTTTCTATAACATATCAAATTAGTTATGCTTTAACAAATTCACATCATAGTATAGAATTCAAAAATACTGATAAATTTATATTGATCAATTATTTAATGATGTAGCTAAGGTAGGAACTAATTTTAGAACAAAATTAAGAACTTTGCCTGCTATTCAATATCCCATCCAATTAAATTTATTATAGAAGACATTCTTTTTTCTGAAGCATCTATATCCTCTCTATCACCAACTTTATCAAAATCTCAATCTGTACGATTAACTAAACCAATTCGTTTTATTGAACTTAGACAAAATGAAGAAAAAATTACTTAAAATAACAATTCCTGTTATAACTAAATCTACTGATCTAATTGATATAAAAACTCAGTTAAATGATTTAACCACTTATATTAAAAATCCCATATGAGTGTTTCTCAACATATTCATGAAATCAAAGAAAAACAAATTCATTTAGATACTTTAATTACTTAATTAAAACAAGTTCAAATTACAGAATATATGATACAACAATTAATAAAGGAAAATAAACAGAATAAAGAAATTATATACAAAGTACAACAGAAATTAGAATTATTAATAGAGAAATTCGAAATAAAAAGTTATTACCCCATACCCCAAAAATGGTATTACTCGATTAAGTAGTCAATATTAATATTCAGTATATATGTTATTGCATTAACGATTGTTGTTAATTATTATATAGTTTATATACATATGTAGTTAATTAGAAGAATAGAAGAAAAAATAAATAAAGAAGATTTCACAGCTGTGCCACGCCTGTGACTTGATAGTCACAAGCGTGACTTCAAAACTTATATAACAATATATATAATAACATTGAAGGTATTATAAATATATAGAGTAATGACCAGCAGGCTAAGGTTTTTATTTTTTATTTTTAAAAAATATTTATGTCACTTTGTTTTAAAAATAACTATAAAATTGATATTAGACTATCTTACAATTGATTAAAGATTCAATAAAACAAGAGATATTAAAATAAATCGAACTGAAAATTGAAAAATATGACTCCCCTTTTATTAATTATATTTATTATTATTATAATCAAATTCTTTATTATTATTAATTATATTTATTATTATTATTATTATTATATTTCTTATTATTATTAATTTTATTAATTATTTTTATTTCTATTATTATTATTTTATTTTTATTATTATTAAATTTATTATTCTTATAATTATTAATTATTATTATTTTTCTACTTGAATATATTTACTTAATATTATTAATTTTATTAATTTCTTTATTATTATTATTAATTTTCTTCTTCTTATTATTAATTAATTAATTTAATAATGATAAGGAATATAATAATAATAATAATAATAATAATAATAATAAATACATTTAATAGTAATAAGGAATTTATTAATAATAATAATAATAGTAATAATAATAATAATAAATAATTAATAAAAATAATAAGATTAGTAATAATAAGTATATATACTAAAGTCGAAAAATAATAATAATAATTATTATTAATAATTACAAGAATAATAAATTTAATAATAACAATAAGAATATTAATAATAATAAAGAATTTTATAATAATAATAGAAATAAAAATAGTCAATAAATTTAATAATAATAATAATAATAAGGAATTTAATAATAATAATAAATATAATTAACAAAAATAATAAAATTAATAAGAACAATAAATTTAATAATAATAAGAAAAAAATTAGTAATAATAAGGAATTTTAATATAATAATAGAAATAAAATTAATTAATAAATTTAATATTTATAAGGAATATAATAATAATAATAATAATAATAATAATAATAATAATAAATAAATTTAATAATAATAAGAAATTTAATAATAATGATAATAATAATAAATAAATATAATAAATAAAATAATTAATAATCATAATAATTAATTATTATGTCTTCTTATTAACGTAATAATTAAATTTCAACTTTAATTTTTTTAAGTCAAGTAGTATAATTAAATTTTAATTAAAAAATCAAAAATATAAATTATGAAGCGATTATTATATTTTCTTATTAATGTTATAATTAAATTTTAACTTTATTTTTTTAAAGTCATAGTGGTACAATTAAATTTAAAAAAGTAAAAAAATATAAACTATAAAGCAAGAAGCCCTTTCAAAAGCAGAAAAAGGCATTGGCTCGGCGTGAAGTTGAGTTGTTCTTTTTAATTAAAACGTCAACGTTTTTGTTGCAGCACAGAATAGGTATAGAGTAAGTGGAAAATGATGATCTAAGTTCCTTTTTTATTATCTGAAGTAATTAAATATTTATACTTTTTTTGCAACGTATTAAATTAAGTTATTGACTTTTAAAACCTTAATTAACTATATTTAACTAATAACAAAACACTTTACATTTTTAAAATTTTACCACTCAAATAATAACTAAATTTATCCATTATTTTTTATATTACATTTATATATTTTTAATAATTCTTTCGGAATTCTTTTATTACTATAAAATAAAAATTTAGATATTAATAATCTTACAACAAGATTTTTAATTACAAAATATTTACTTATTTTAAGCTAATTTTCTAAGAATTTTTTATTTAGTTTATATATTTTATACATTTATAACAAACACATTATACTATATATTTCCTTAAATTTAAAATTTTCCATCCCAAATGTTTACTTGCTAATTTTGCTTATTCATTTATTATATTCTAACTTATCATTTTTAATATAATATATTTAAACCTTTTTGATAAAATATTCATTACAAAATTAAAATATTTATAATTTAATTACTAATTTTTACAAATAACAAATTAAAAATGTTTATAATTTAATTAGAAATTTTTATTTTTTCTGAATTTAATTCCAAAATTTTAAATTTTCCATATTTATTTGTACATTAAAATTATATAATAATATAACCGATTAAATTAACAGGGCATTATTACTGCGCATTTTGCGCAGTTTTAATCTGCTAGTAATAGAGAACAAACGTAAATGAGATATCTGGTCGAAAAGACAATGCACTTAATTTAAGTACAAAGTACCTTCACTGGTACTGTACCAAGTAAACAATAGACGATAAAATAACAAAAATTTCTGAGTATTTATTTTTGTTTTTGTTTTTATTTCTATTTTTAATTTTTGTTTTAATTTTTAAATTTAGTAATTTTTTTGAATTTTTGGTTTTAGTTTTTCACTACAACAAAATTGACCATTGACTATTATTTAACTTTTGGTGACAAATTCCTGATTTGTCGCAAAAAGTTAATCCTTTTGTGACGTTTGACGTAATAATTGCTAAATAAACATATTTTGCGACGATTTTCTATAATCGTAGCAAAAGGATTAACATTTAGCGATAACTTGTTAAATTTGTCGCTCTTTCTAGAGCATTTGGTGACAATTCATGTTAATCGTCGTTAAAAGTTCTAGGTTTGGCGATGAATAGGAAAATTGTTACCAAAAGTTAATATTAAAGATTTTATATTTTTGCAATGATTTACATAATAGTCACTAAATAAATATATTTTTTAACGATTTTCACGAATCATTGCAAAAGGATTAATATTTAGCGATGGATAGCTGAATTTGGTGCTAGTTTTGGATCCTTTGGCAACGATTCATGTGAATCGTCACTAAATGTTCAGATTTTATATCTTATGTATGTATTTCTTAGGAGAATTTTGATGAATTTTTGTGTGTTATAGTATTTTTAAAAATAATAATGTTAAAAAGATATTTTTAATGATAATTGTGCTTAATAATCCTAAGGTTAATTATAATTGACATTTGAAAAGATAATTTTTAATGACATTTATATAACAATAAAATAGTAATACATATAAATATTGAAATATGGTAAGCAATATAATATAATGATATATGGTAACTGCTACATGATGTTAATTAAAAGTTTAACAATTCTCACAGACAAAATAATTGTTAAGATATATGTTATGATATCTTTTTAATTAATTTTGAGCATTATTTGAAATTGGACTTAGTTAGACATACATGGAATTTTGTATTCTACCTTATGTGGGACTCTTCAAAGATGAGGTTTATTTAAGATAAAAATTGCAACATCCCATTACCTATGGAAAGGTTAGAATGGTAAATAGAAGTGTTCAGTGAGAGGCAAGAGATTCATTTTTATGTTCATGCATAATATGACCTGCTCATGCAAGTGAATAGTGAATTTTTCTGCACATGAATTTAAGTGTACATGCATTCATGAATAATTCCGGGTATAATTGGACTGAATTGTGAATTTTTGAGAATTTTGAATGTTTCTGCATTGAAAATATTATTGGTTAGTATAATTGTGAGATTTATGAATTTTGGTGAACTTAGGATTTATTTTGTAATTTATAAAATATTATGGAAAATAGGAAAAA
>JAOTAY010021806.1:0-10104 GCA_025629805.1 Erythroxylum baracoense | reverse complement strand
CTCTGTGGTTCGACCCTATTCACCACTTTACTCGTTTAAGTGTTCTAGAGTAGGAATTTATTTTTGCTGGTTTGACACGCCATCACATGGCCTTGAAAGCAGAGTTAATAAAGAAAACACCCAATTGTTTTTCAAACTACAAGAAAGACAAGGGTGAATCGTCTATTGCAGCGACAAATAGGGGTAGATTTTCATCAGGTGACGGATAAAATCAATTTAAAACTGTTGTAGATCAACCCAAAGGAGTACAGTTTTTAGTAATAACCACACTAGAGCACGTCCAACAATAACGGTAAAGGAAGCCCCACGAGCACCAAATCTCTATACTAAACCAAGCGGGTTTAAATGTTACAGGTGTGGTCAATCATGCCATCATTTGAATGAGTGTCCAGTTAGGAAACCAGTGAATTTCATAGATGTTGGAGAGAATGACAAGGAGGATCGGTATGTTGAAGAAGGATAAAATAGAGACGAACTATTGGTGGTGCAGAAATTACGGAGGAATAGGGAGAGCATGTAAATTACGTGGTTTAGCGAGTCATGTGTTCAACAAAGCTGGAGGAATTCCCACAAAGAAATAATATTTTTAAGGCTTGGTGCAGTGTTTAAGGAAAGGTCTGTGATTTAATTATTGATAATGGGTGTTGTGAGAACTTCGTTTCCAAAAGATTAGTGGAACACCTAAAGCTACGAACTGAAAAACATTCAAAGCACTATGTGATTGGGTGAATTCAAAATGGGCCTAAGGCGAGCATGACTGAGGTGTGCAAAGTTCCTATTTCAATTGGATAGCACTACCAAGATGAAGTGGTCTGCAATATAGTTGAAATGGATGCTAGTCATGTGTTTCTGGGACGCCCATGGCAGTTTGATGTAGATGTGATCTATAAAGGGCACGACAATGTTTATGTTTTCAATTGAGAAGACAGGAATATCACAATGGTTCCAAAACGGAATTCAGATGGTGACTCAACTAAGGCTTCGGTGGGAGATAAGTCTTTACTTTCTTTAGTTACTTCAATAACTAATTTGGAATTGAAAGTTAAGGAAGCACAAGAGGTACATATCGTGGTAGTACGAGCTCTAGTGGTAGAAGGAAAAGGAGAGCAGAGAGAGGGAATACCTGAGGGGGTACAATCTCTTTTGACTGAGTTCAATGAATTGGTGTCTGAAGAATTACCAAATGATCTTCCCTCATTGAGAGATATTCAGCACCATATTGATTTGGTTCCAGGAGTGAGTTTACCAAATTTACTACACCGTCGGATGAGTCCCAAGGAGAATCAGATTCTACAAGAAAAAGTGGAAGAGTTAATGAAGAAGGGATTTATTCGAGAGACATGAGTCCATACGTCGTTTCCATGTTACTGGTCCCAAAGAAGGATGACAGTTGGAGGATGTGCATTGATAGTCGCGCAATTAATAAGATAACTGTCAGATACAACTTTCCAATTCCGAGATTGGATGACATGCTACATATGTTGGAGGGATCGAAGTTGTTCTCCAAAATTGATTTGCGAAGTGGTTATCATCATATTCGGTTCAAACCTGGTGACGAATGGAAGACATCTTTCGAGACAAAAGATGGACTCTACGAGTGATTGGTTATGCCTTTCGGACTATCCAACGCACCTAGTACTTTTATGCGGCTTATGAACCAAGTATTGCAGCTTTTCATTGGAAAATATGTAGTCATTTATTTTGATGACGTACTAATTTGCAGTCGGAGTGAGAAAGACCATATGGAGCATCTTCGAGCCGTATTGGAAGAGTTGTCTAAAAATAAGTTGTTTATTAATTTTAAAAAGTGCAATTGGATGACAAGACGATTGATATTCCTGGGATATATAGTCAGTTCAGAAGGAATATTGGTTGATGAAGAAAAGGTGAGAACTATTCGTGATTCTCCTACATCAAAGACGGTAGGAGAGGTGAGGAGTTTCCATGGGTTGGCGATGTTTTATCATTGATTTATTAAAGATTTCAGTAGTATAGTGGCTCCCATTACAGAGTGTTTAAAGAAGGGTAAATTTCAATGGGGTGAAGCAGCTGACACAACTTTTGCAATCATCAAGGAAAATTGCCCACTGCTCCTGTTCTTGTTTTACCTAGTTTTGAGAAATTATTCGAGGTGGAGTGTGATGCTAGTGGAATTGGGATTGGAGCAGTTTTGTCACAGGAGAAGAAACCAGTAGCATTTTTCAGTGAAAAGCTTAATGATGCAGGCTGAAAGTGGAGCACTTATGACTAAGAATTTTATTCTATTGTTTGTGCTCTAAAGCATTGGGAGCACTATCTAATTCAGCGAGAATTTATTCTTTACACTAATCACCAAGCTTTGAAGTATCAAAACAATCAGAGAAGTTTGAGTAATACGTATGCTTGGTGGTTAACCTATTTGCAGAAGTTTCCTTTTTGTTCTGAAGCACAAATCGGGTGTACTAAATAAGGTGGTAGATGCATTGAGTCAACGCGCAAGTTTGCTAGTCGCTATGCAACAAAAGATTATTGGGTTTGAGATTTTGAAAGACTTGTATTCAGATGATGAAGATTTTGCAGAGGTATAGGAAAAATGTGTTCTTAAACAAACAGAAGGGGAATTTCATATGGTTGATGACTATCTGCTCCATGGCAATCAGTTATGTATTCCACGAAGCTCCTTAAAAGAGAAGCTGATTCGAGAATTACATGGTGGAAGTTTGAGTGGTCACTTGCGGCATGAGAAGACTATCATTGGGGTAGCTAAACGGTATTATTGGCCTCAGTTGAAGCACGACGTGGGTAACTTTGTTCACAAGTGTTATGTTTGTCAGACTTCTAAAGGGCAAGCTCAGAACACAGGTCTCTACATGCCACTACTTGTACTAAATGCCATATGGGAGGATTTGTCGATAGATTTTGTTTTGGGTCTTCCACGAACTCAGAGGGGTAGACTCTGTCTTTGTTGTGGTTGACAGGTTCTCCAAGATAGGGCACTTTATACCTTATCAGAAGACAACTGATGCATCTTATGTAGCTCAACTGTTCTTTTGTGAGGTGGTTTGTCTACATGGAGTTCCTCAGTCTATCACTTCTGATAGGGATTCAAAGTTTTTTAGCCATTTTGGGTTACATTATGGCGACAAATGGATACTACTTTAAAGTTCAGTAGCACTGCACATCTGCAGAATGATGGGCAAACTGAAAATTTGACCCAAACATTGGGAAATTTAATACGAAGCATTTGTGGAGATAAGCCAAACAGTGGGATATGGCACTAGCTTAAGCTGAGTTCGCATATAATAATGTAGTTCACACTGCTACTGGTAAATCTCCTTTTGCTTTAGTGTATTTGCAGCCTCCTAAACATGCGTTAGATTTGGCACGTCTTCCTAAGGTTGCTGGAGCAAGTATTGCCGCTGAGAACATGGCTGAGCAAGTTCGCGATGTTCAGACTGAAGTAAAAACCTGGTTGGAAGAGCAGAATGCAAAGTATAAAGCTGCAACCAATGTAAAGAGACGTAAGAAATTGTTTGCTAAGGGTGATCAGGTTATGGTGATTTTGCGTAAGGAAAGGTTCCCGGTTGGTTCTTATAACAACTTGAAGGCAAGGAAATATTCGCCATACAAGGTGATTAAGAAGATCAACGACAACGCCTACGTGATCGACTTGCCTACTAATATGAACATATCCCGTACTTTAAATGTAACTGACCTTTATAAGTTTTGTGGCAATGTTCCGCTTTATCCGAAAAATAACTCGAGGTCAAGTTATTCACAGGTGGGAAGGACTGATGTAGGACAATTGGCTTTGGAGTTTGAAGAAGAGATGGACAGAAGATTGGCAAAAAGAACTGTCCTGAAAAAACAGGCATAACTTGTTTTTAGCGTTTCGTTTTTGGTTGTCTTGTGTTTAGTAAATGTCTAATTTGGTCTTTTGCTTAATTGGGGTTACCAGACTTTCCAGAGACTATTTAAGGCTCTTTATGTTCTAATTTGGGGTATAATAAAAATTATTAGTTTTGGTTTCTATTATTTTCTGGTGGATTCCAGATTGTGTGTGTTTGGGACTTACGCTGGTAAACCCAAAGTTTCTGTTCTGCGTCAATATCGCTTTACTTGATCGTCACCACTCCATTTGATCTTGTAAACCCATTTATTTCCAATAGGCTCTCTTCCTTGTGGTAGTGATACTAGCTCCCATGTTTTATTCTTATGCAGAGCTTCAATTTCTTCTTGCATTGCTGTCATCCACTGAGGTGCATCTGAACTATTCATTGCTTCTTGAAGAGTTGATAGCTCTCCATCCTTAGTTAAAAGACGGTATGCAATGTTGCTCTCCAAAATATAATCTGAGTGTCAGCTCGATGCTCTTTTTATGCGAGTTGATCTCTGGGTATCTAAAGCATCATATTCAACTGGTTCTTGGCCCTCGTGCTCTGGTGTAGCTTCAGAAGAATCATTATGATCAAATTTCCTTTCCACCTGTACTGTTGTAGTCTCTAAATTCTCTTCTGAAGTGCTAACATGTTCTGTTTGATCTTGATCATTATCTTCTAAGAAAATAAAATCTCTATTGATAACAATCTTGTGGGCAGTGGGATCCCACAGATGATACCCCTTTACTCCTTCAGCATATCCCAAGAAAATACATCTTTTGGATTTTGGATCTAACTTCGTAGTTTCTTAGGCATTGAACATCACATAGACAGGACTTCCAAATATATGAAGATTGGAATAATCCACTGGTTTACCAGTCCAGATCTCCATCAGTGCCTTCAACTTAATTGTAGTTGATGGAGCTCGATTTACCACATAACAGGTGGTATTGGTTGCTTCTGCGCAGAATTTCTTATCTAAGCTTGCAGTTCTCAACATTGCTCTTGTTCTTTCTAACAGAGTTCTATTCATCTTCTCTACTACTCCATTTTGTTGAGGAGTGTATGCTATCGTGAATTGCCTTTTAATGCCTTCTTGCTTTCATCAAATTCTTTACCAGTATATTCGTCTCCATTATCTGAGTGCAAACACTTGATCTTCTTACCAGGTTCGAGTTCCACCCGCGCTTTGTAAAATTTGAAAGTTGAAAACACATCTGCCTTCCTCTTAATAGGAAACACCCAACATCTCCTCGAATAATCATCAATGACTGATATAAAGAAATTTGCTCCTCCTAAGGATGTAACTGGTGCTTGTCATACATCAGAGTGAATCAACTATAGAATTTCTTTACTTTTGAACTTTAATGTGTTAAACTTCAATCGATGTTGCTTACTCACAATGCAATGCTCACAGAAGGGTAGTGATACCTTTGTGAGACCTAAAAGCAGATTCTTCTCTGCAAGTATTTTCATTCCTTGTTCTAACATGTGTCCAAGCTTTTTATGCCACGTCATTACAGATTTGTTATCTGGACTAGTCACCGCAATAGATGCCTCTACTTCTTGCAAAGTTACTCCCTTCAGTATCTACAGATTTGTAGCAATCTTCTCTGCTTTCATAAATACCATCGCTCCTTTAATCACTTTCATGATCTTGTTTTGAATCTCAAAGCTAAAACTGAGATCATCCACTTGTCCTACAGACAACAAATTCTTTTTCAAGCCCTCCACATGTTGCACTTTTTCAATAGTCCAAGTTGTACCATCATACATCTTTAACTTGATGGTGTCGATACCAACGATCTTCAGAGCTTGATCATTACAGCTACACAGATCCCCCAAAGATAGATTCATACTGATGGAACCATTCTCTTCGCGAGGTCATATGAAAAGTAGCCGACGAATCAAACAGCCAAGCATCAACAAATCTTCTCTTTCCTCCAATAGTCATTGCCGCTTCACAAACTATTGCGCGTCCATTATCTGAAGTGCTTGAAACGTTTCCTTGAGGAACAAAATCTTTCTTGTTTAAATTCTAGCAATCCTTTTTCAGGTGACCTTTCTTGCCATAATTGTAGCATTTATAGTTCCTCTTACTCCGATTTTGATCTACCATGATTGTAACTCTCACTTAGACCACGTTCCATTGATCTACCTCTCATCACTGCCAAGGCCTCCGCTTGTTGCAAACTTGCCAACCTGTCTTCCTTGCTTTTTCGCCAGCTCTCTTCTTCTAGAAGAGCAACTACAATGTCATCAAAGACTAAAGTGTCTGTATTGGTTCTTAAATTTATGACGAGTTGATCATATGAATTTGGTAGACCTTGAAGTAGAAGTTCCGCGCATTCACTTATTTCTATTGTGTGCCCCAATGATGTGAGTTACAAAAATAGAGTATTCAAAGTGTTTAAGTGCTCCATCACTGAAGTGGATTCTGCCATACGTAAAGTATATAGTTTCCTCTTTAGAAAAATTTTGTTGTGAAGTGAGTTGGCCTCGAATAATTTTGTGAGGTGATCCCATATTTCCTTCGCTGTCGTCTTTTCCTCTATGTTGGATAATACTCCATCAGCTAAAGCTAGTTGAAGATTAGCTACAGCATTCTCATCCATCTCCTTCCACTTTCATCTGTGACTCCAACTGGCTGTTCACTATTCCACAGTAGAAATTACTCCAGTTGAATTTGTCTATGTCGTACTTTGCCGCCATTATTTCTATCACACCCGCTTTATGAATAGTGCCTTTGACAGGGTGAATAATATTCTAACTTATCTTTTGACGTGGAGGATCCACTTTTAGTGGCAACCACAGATCATATAATAAGTAGATATACACACCCAAAGTTGGCTCTAATACCACTTGTTAGGAACAATTTGGACTTGGATAGAGCTGGGTCACAGCTAAAACAAAACTAAAAATATTGAAGACAAAATAGACACATAGATTTTCTATGAAAAACCCCTAAATTAGGGTAAAAACTACGGGTAAGGATAGAAGAATTTTACTATAGAAAAATAGAGAATTACAAACTAGACTCACAAAATATATTTTGTCTCACTTTTTTTCTCTCTTTTCTCCCTCACTCTCTTTTCTTTTCTCTGCCAATGGGATAATATGCTCTCTTCATCTCCTACCTATTTATAGTTAGGAGAAGTGTGGGATGGCTAGCCATTTGGGCAGTTATCCTTGACTTTTTATTTCAGCTTTGGTAGGCACCTACCATTTTTGACAAAAAATACACTCCTAACAATATGCCTCAGTCCTCATTCAAGAATATGAACTGCAATTACGGGTATGCATACTCAACACTTGTTTCCATTTGTACTTTAATCAAGAATATGATTTGAAAGTGCGGCGAGCTTCGGACCAAACTCGAACTTAAGGGAAGTCAAACTCTTTTTTCAAGATGACATCATTTTAGTTTAATTTTCTTAAACATAAAAGTTAAAATAACGCCGTTTTATTGGACAGTTTAAATAGATCAAACTCTTTCCTTAAAAATAATGTCGTTTTAATTTAACTTTCTTAAACATGAATACTAAAACGACATTATTGCTCGGATTGAATTTGAACCACCTCTTGCCAAGCCTATTTGGAAATTTTAAAAATTGGTTTTTAGTGGTAAAAATAAGGGTTTAAAGTTTAAACCACACAAAAATGCAAGTTTTTTTGTTAGGTTTGACAAAAAGAGGATAAGTTAATAGACAAATCTTGATTTTTAATATAAAAAGGATTTTTAGAATTGGGTTGAGTTTCAATGTTGAGAGTGTCTTCTTGGCTACACTCAAACTCGATTAACTTAGCTTAATTCTAAATTTTTATCTTTCTTAGACCTAAAACTAATACAAAAAATATATAGATTCGAGTTGAATTTCAAGATTAGAGGTAACCAGGTTGATCAGACTAAAGCTGGATTAATCTGACATAAACTTAAGTTTTTATTCTCTCAAATTTCTGCTTTGAGCTCAAATCTACTTTCTTGAAGCTTGATTAATTTATAAGCCTTAGTCCGACCTGGTTCTTTGTCGTAATAATGTTACAGATGCTAACTTGAATTGTAGCAAAATTCTGATTTACTTCTTATCAATGTGCCATGTATTGGATCTAGAGAGCCCACTTATGTGGGAAATTTTCATCATGGGCCTAGTAATAGAATATACTTGTGAGTTTTGACACGACGCTTTAACCCAAAATCTTAAGACATTAGATTTATGGGTCATATCTACTTATACGCTCTTCACTAATTCCATCTCTTTTTAATGTGAGATTCCTACTCACATTTGATATCCCAACAATCTCCTCCTTAAATGTGAACTTTCACATTGAACTTGGACTTTCTCTTGAGCGAAAGTCTTTTTTTAGTAGCTCGAGTATATGATGTTACTAAGAGCCTTTCTACTTTGCTAGTCTGGGCCTACCAGGAGTCTCCTTGCTCTTTTTCGTGGGGAAGCAACCACGAGATCTGATTACTATTTTCATACTTGTCCCTTGCTGAACCATCAGCTCTGATACCACTTGTTAGATCTGGAGAGCCCACTTTTATAAAATATCTACATCATGAGCCTAGTAATGAAATATACTTGTGAATTTTGACACCACACTTTAACCCAAAACTTAAAGACATTAAGTTTATTGGTCTTTTCTACTTATATGTTCTTCATTAATTCCATTTCTTTCCGACGTGAATTCCATTCTAACGCTATGAACATAATTAAGTTCACAGCCCTCGTTTCTTGCCATCCTTAATACTAATATGACTGACTACCGTCAATGGTTCTTTATTGGAACCAGACGTTGCATGATCTTGGAGCAAGGAAGATAGCCCTGATCGGAATCGGTCCCCTAGCCTGCGCTCCAGTGGTCGTTCGAAAATCGACCGGTACGAACGGATCTTCATATATGGATGAGGTTAACAACAGTCTGCAGATATTTAACAACAAACTTCGTCCCTTAGTAGATAAGCTCAACAAAGCTCTAGCCAATGCCAAATTCATCTATCTCTATGCCTTTAAGATATATTCAAGCTTGTTCTCTGGTACACAAACACCTCGCTCTTCTTCCAAGCTCTAACAGATTCTATGGTTACTGAAAGCTTTATGTTTTCAGGATTTAATGTCACAAATGCCTCGTGTTGTGAAGTGATTCCAGGAACACCAGCTTGCATTCCTCTAGTAACACCATGTACTGACAGAGGCAGCCATTTTTGGTGGGATGCTCTTCATCCATCAGAAGCTACCAATGAAAAGTTTGCTTCAAGATTATACAGTTTTAAATCATCTGATGAAGTTTACCCTTTTGACATTAGCCATCTGATTCAGAGTTAAACGAGGAAGATTACTCTCAAAAGGAAAAGATTTGAATATCTGGTGAATGATTTGTAGTTGTTGTCAACAATAGCAGCTACAATTGTTGACATTCAACAATTGTTGACTGTCAACAACTGTATAAAAAGACAGGAGTAGCATGAAGAGAAGAGAAGCAAGCAGAGCAGAAAAAGAGAGAAAGTGAGGTGAGAGAAAAAAGAGAGAAAGAGAGATATAAAAAAATTCTATATATTTTTGGGTCTAGTTTTTCTTTGTAATTCTCCAATTTGTTCTCAGTAGTAAAAGTCTTCTATCCTTGTCCGTGATTTTTACCCTTATTTGGGGGTTTTCCACGTAAATTCTGTGTGTTCGTTACTATTCCTCTTAGTCCTATTTAGCTGCGAACCTGCTCTAATCCGGTCAATTTTCACAACAAGTGTTATCAGAGCGAGGTCAGAAAATTACGACAAATTTTTTGGCGTAATCGGTTCGGAATTCCGGTGAGCACAATGAAAGTTAATGAATAGTAACCTCAAAGGTGATAACTGTTCATTCATTTACTGTAATTCAAGTATACAGTACTATTTACACGTACGGTACTATTCATACATACGACACTATTCACGTGTACGTTACTATTCACATATACGGTACTATTCATACATACGGTACTATTTACGTGAAATAGTGGTAGCTAAATTCTGTTCGTGATAGAAGCAATGGCAGCAAAATTTAAGATTGAGAAGTTCAATGGGAGTAATTTCTCATTGTGGAAGTTGAAAATAAAGGCAATCTTGAGGAAAGATAATTGTCTGGCGGCAATTAGTAAACGGCTAGTTGGAGTCACAAATAAAAAATGGAACGAGATGGACGGGAATGCTGTAGCTAATCTTCACCTACCTTTAGCTAATGGAGTATTATCCAGCATAGAAGAAAAGAAT
>JAOTAY010021805.1:0-10106 GCA_025629805.1 Erythroxylum baracoense | reverse complement strand
AAGTTTAGAGCACTCCTCTAAAAGTATGAGGAAAATAGAAATGGTGCATGAATATATTTAAAAGAATGAATTGATAATTAATTACTCTAGTGATTTGTTTGTTTCCTTGATCTTTAATTAAACATTCATTATTGAAAGCATAAGAGATCAAAGAGACATAGCCAAAGTTGAAGTAGTTCATTCTATCTATTCATCATTTACATTTTTTATGTTTGGTCCTACAATCAAAGCATGGTAGGTAAAGCCAAAGCTAGGATTTTTCTATCATAAAAAGAGTACAAAAATATTTAATACTATATTAAATTATCATTTTGAATTGAATTAATAGTTTTTAGGAATATATTAATCAATATTAATCAATATACTACATTATTGTCAACACATTTAATTTCTCCTTAGGTCTATTCTTCTTTATACAGTGATAACATTGGTTGCTTTCATTTGATGGAAACGTTTGTTTTAAGAGACATTTCATCAAACAATTCATAGGTGGTACTATTATCACCTGTAATCAAATTAATACCAACTCTAACAATAAAAGAAAATGTAGTTAGTGGAGAGTTGAGATTGTTCCCACGATGAATTTTAACGTTAATTGTTATACGAGTTGAAAACTAAAACAAAGTAGGGGGTTTGAATTAACGTGAACTTAAGAAATAAAAATGGAAGAAATTGAAAATTAACAAAAATAATCGAATATAGAAATTCAATAAACAAACCTTAGTTTCGGGTCACTGACGTTATCAAACTAATACGGATCCTCGATATAAAACTCAGTCCATTAACAAACATTCATTGAGTAAAGTTTTCTCTTCAGATTAAATGAATAGAAACATGTATTCTAAACATTCTTATTAGTCAACAACTTAGATATGATCTTAAGTTTAATTGATTAATAACTTTAAGAATTAAGAAATCAATGAACAAGGCAACACATATAAAATATGCATTTAATCAAGTTAAACGTCTTCTTATAATTTCCAAACTCTAACGTAAAGATGGTACTCCTAATTGCTACTTTGGATTAGCAAGACTGAACGTCATATCTTACGAATCTGGCTATAAATTAAACAAATCAATTCCTAGTTGTGCATCTTAGAAATCAATCAATTCAATCATGAAAAGCAATTCGGAAGACACTCATTATTCATCAATCAAATAAACTTTATTTAGAAATCTCGGACATACTAGATGATAACACAGTTCCCTTCAATCGAGAAGAGGAAATTAGCTACTCATAGTAAAAGTAAAAACCAAAAGAAAAATAACAGAGTACAAAGTCTTCATCCCTGGTCTTTTTCCAGAAAAATATGAAAAACCCTATAGAAACCAGAAAATGCTATGCAGAAACGTGAAAACCAAAAACTAAGACTACTGTAACGTGAACAGTAAATCTCCCCTTTATGCTTTTCGATCTCTACTCTTTTCCCTCTTGTTGTAATCTTCAACATATACACTCCCCACATATTCAGGTCGCAAATCCCCCTTAGTAAAGCAACAACTTGATTTCTAAAATCATGAAAATCTTAGGTGGATCGAATTTGAGTTCAAATCAGATTTTACAAATAATCTTTTTTCTTGTACCTGCCCACGTTTAGTCAATTATTTTTTTTCCAGCTGGAAATTCGAGTTGTCTTTACTTTCCTTGCATCTTTTTGATCCAATTTCATCTTTCATGTGTTGAAAATCATCTGAGAACAATTAAGAAATAATTCCATTAATTTTGAATAATAATTTCAACACATTAAAGAGATTTATCCCCAAAATTATCACAAAAATGACAACTTAACAAATTCTCCCACACCAGACCTTTGCTCACCCTTGAGCAAATATGCCAAACTATTACACTCTATCAATTCGTCCTTCATAAGATTAAGTGCACACAATCCACTAAACTTGGGCCAGGAAGACTTAGGTTGCAACACATATGACAATTACTTTTCACCGATACAAATAAACAAAGTCAAATTAAAACATTTTTGTTCAAGGGCAAGTGTGAAAACAAGGTGAATTCTTCTCACAGATTTCTCTCTTTATGCTCAAGTGTTTAAGGTTAAAGTGTTTCCCTCAAATCTCCTTTGTAACAGATTGCACTATCATAAGTTTGCAAATTCACCAGTTATCATTCATTTGAATTACATGAGCTTATAGATCAGAAGGACTTTATTATGGGGTTACAATGGGTCTGGGTTCAAGGGTAAGGTAAAAATGGCAAATGGTTAATCACAAGTATTCACAAAGTACCAAGTAAAAGGGATAACCAACTACAAATTCTGAGATAAACATATGAATACAATGGACTACAACTACTCATTACTAACTAATGCTACTATGATTTATTCTTTATTCTTTTTCATATTTTTTCTTTTTCTATTTTTATTATCTTTCTTTTTTTTCTTTCTCTTTTTTTTACTTGAATAAAACAACAGCAGTAGCATATATCAACAAAACATGAGTAGAAGTACCTCTAAAAAATCTCAGAATATAATAAAAAACAAAAGTTCCCAAATTATAGACATTAAATGCTTACTTAGTACTTCATTAAACTTATGATAGGGTAAGGCTAAATGGTTTTTGGGTTTCAATGTAAGGTAATTAATTCAAAAACAAACAGGGTTAAAGACTTAAAGCTAAGGGTTTAAAACAAAGAAGGCCTTAATCATTTCCATAAACCATGTAGTCAAACAAATTCAATTTGATTCAGTGTAAGTTCTGAAGGCAAGCCTGATTAAAGGAGCATCACACCATATAAGAAATAGAATGACATAAAGATGATGTCATTAAGGCTCAAATTCTCTCACAGGTTTAATTCAAGAGTTCACCTTAATTTCACATATTACCTACTCACTCAAATGTCAAACTTTAACTAAGCGTACAAGACCAGTTATTGCAATTAATCAACATAGTTCACCTTAGACTCACATAGCCCAGTTTAATTTCATGTACACACTCAATCTCATCCAAACTAATATGACAAGGCTTCATGGCTCAACACACAAAACAAGCTTGTAAAGAATAGAAAAAATTTAAAGAAAAGAGAATCAAAGAAAGGCAAGACCACATAATCACACACATGTATTCTTTATCTTTCCCCCACACCTAGACTAACATTGTCCTCAATGTTATGACATAAGATTAAAGAAGCAAAAATAGAAAAGAAGAGAGAAAAGAATGCTTCTTTATTTGTTGAAGTCTGAAATCATGGAGTTGTTGGGTGAGGAGGTTGGAATCCTTGACACTCCCAATATACCATCAAATTATGTTCCATTCGGTGCATTCAGTGTTCTAGTCGATTGAGACGATCCTCAAAATTGGCTTGGGGAGGTTGGTGGCTATGCAGTGCATTTGTTTCAACCTGACTTCTTGTAACTGGACATGGATTGAAAGGGATAGTTGGACCCGAATTAGTGAAAGATATCTGTCTATGACTTAGGTCCACGATTCCCATCAAGGATAAATTTTACGTTGGCTGAATTGATGAAATCGTTCCTTGTCTTCCGGGATTCAAAAAGAAACGAAGCCTCTACTTCTTAATTTCCATTGGCTACGGTTTTCCACTTGTTTACCCTTCCTTGTTTGATTTCTTGTTGAGGGGCTTAATGTTGGTGTCGAAGCTGGAGGTACTGATGGGGTTGATGTTACAGCCGTGGGTGACGTCGTCGTGGTGCTCAACAGAGGATGGGTGGTCACCAAATTTGCAATGGGATAGGCTATCCTTTGTGAATCACTCTTCTTTCTTGGCATGATTTCAACCTTGGTGAATACACAATCCTGAACTTGAAATAAATAACACAAAACCAACAAAATATTGCTTTGGTAATGGATGGGTGACGATAGAGAAGGTGTGAAAAGGGTGGGTTTTGTGTTAAAAAGAGGTGGGTGTTAACGAAATTGCAAGGGTTGTGTAAAATCTTAAGTGATTGAAAGTGGAAGTAGAGGGGTGAGAATGCACAGTAAAAGGTAGTGGCAGCAGGAAGGAGAAATTTTTTTGTTTTTTATATAAAAATAATAAAAGTGCAGATATTAAAAGAAAAATTGTAAATGCTAAATGAACTGAAATGAAATGAAATTCGTAACTGGAATAAAACAAACTTAACAAAATAAAATAAAAATGAGAACTACTAAAAAAGATAAATAAAAATAAAACTGAAATGGAACCTGAAATTTTTAGGTTGCCCCCAAATTAGCTTCTTTTAAGTCATTAGCTAGACGTGTGTATCGACTTACCTTATTAGAGATAGCTTGGGGCTACCAGCTCTATCTCTTCCACATGCTGGACTGGAGAGTTTTCATAATATGGTTTTAAACGGTGTCCATTAACTTTAAATACCTTGAAAGTATCTAAACTTTGAATTTCTACCGCACCATGAGAAAAAATATTAGTAAGAATAAATGACCCGAGCCAGCAAGATCATAATTTCCCTAGAAATAACGTAAGCTTTGAATGATAAAGAAGAACTTTTTATTATATTGAAAATTGTTTCCGATAAATCATTTTATCATGAAAATATTTAGTTTTTTCTTATAAATATTTTCATTTTCATATGCTTCATTACGGATCTCTTCTAACTCTTACAATTGCAACTTCCTATTGTTACTAACCTTAACCCGATCCATACTCAACTACTTCACAGCCCAATAGACTTTATGTTCTATTTCCATAGGTAAATGACAAGGCTTACTCAAAACTAACCTGTATGGCGACATGCTTATTGGAGTTTTGTAAGTAGTCTAGTACACCCACAAGGCATCATCTAATCATAAGCTCCACTCTTTTCTGTTCGGATTCACTACTTTTTCGAATATGGACTTAATCTCTCTATTGAACACTTCAGCTTGTCTACCTATCTACGAATGATATTTTGTAGAAACCCAGTGTGTGACAACACATCTCTTCATCAAAGCCTCAAAATGTTGGTTACAAAAATGGGTCTCTCGATTACTAATGATAGCTCGAGGCATTCTGAACTGACAAAAATGTTAGATTTAACAAAATCTATAATAGTTTTAACATCGTCAGACAAAGTAGCCTTAGCTTCAACCCATTTCAAAACGTAATCCACAGTAAGCAAAATATAATTCTTACCAAAGGAAGAAGGAAAAGGACCTATAAAGTTTATTCTCTAGACATCAAAAATCTCACATACTAGGATGTTAGTAAGTAGCATTTGATCTCTCGATCCCAAGCTACCTGTTCTTTGACAACGATCATAAGACTTACAAAATATGTATGAGTTATAAAATAGCTTAGGCCAAAGAAATCAACATTTAAGAATTTTTCGAGCTGTTCTTTTAGGACCAAAGTGTATCCCACATACAGATGAATGATAGAAATTTAATATGGAAAGAATTTCATCATCTGTAACACATCTTTTAACAATTTGATTACCATAAAATTTTCAAAGATAAGGTTCATCCCAAATATAATATTGAGCCTCTCGTTTAATTTTATCTTTTTCAACTATAAATAAATCACTAGGTAAGAACTTAGTTAAAAGAAATTAACTATATCAGCATACTATGTAATTACCTGTTGAATTGTGAGGGGACTTTCACCCAAAAATTCGTCTTGGATAACATCAGATGCATTGGTTGGAATGATCCTGCTAACATGATTGGCCACTAAATTTTCAACTGTTTTCTTGTCACATATTTCCAAATCGAATTCTTATAGAAGTAAGATCCATCGAATCAATCTCGACTTTGTTTCTTTCTTAGTCACCAAATATTTAAAGTTGTATGGTCTAAATAAATGATCACCTTTGTGCCCCATAAGTAGGACCGAAACTTTTCCAACCTAAAAACTATATCCAAAAGCTCTTTCTACATCGTGGAATAATTCTTTTGATCATTGTTAAGTGTCATGGAAGTGTAGTAAATGACATAAGGTACCTTGTCCACTTTTTGACCCATTACTACTCCAACTATATAGTCTGAAACATCACACATTAGCTCGAATGGAATATCCCATTTCGGTGGTTGAATAATCAGAGCTGTAGTGAGTAGTTCCTTAAGTTCATCAAATGCATTCTTGCATGGCTCATCAAAACCAAACTTCACGTCTTTTTGGAGCAATCTATACCTGGGTTGCATAATCTTTGAAAAATCTTTGATAAATCACCGATAGAATCCTACATAACTAAGAAAAGAGCAAACTTCCTGCAAAGTCGCAAGGTAAGCTAAAGATCGAATAACATCTATCTTAGCCTTATCGACTTCAATTCCATAGAAGAGACTGTATGACCCAAAATTATGCCTTGAAAAACCATAAAATGACACTTTTCATAATTTAAAACCAAATTAATCTCAATGCAATGTTTAAGCACTTTTTCAAGGTTGATAATGCATGTTTCAAAAGACTCTCCATAAACTGTGAAATCATCCATAAGAACTTCCATACAAATCTCCACAAGGTTAGAGAAAATACTTACCATACACCTTTGAAATGTCGCTAGTGCGTTACACAACCCAAATGACATTCTTCGGTAAGCAAAGGTGCTGAATGGACATGTGAAGGTTGATTTCTCCTGGTCTTTAGGTGCAACTAAAATCTAGTGATACCCTGAATAACCATCTAAACAGTAATAATGAGATTTACCTGTAAGTCTTTCAAACATTTGATCAATAAATGAAAGTGGATAATTATCTTTTCTAGTAACCGAATTTAACTTCCTATAATCTATGCAAACTCTCCACCCATGTTGAGCACTAGTAGGTATTAACTTACTATCAATATTTTCTATCACAGTTACCCTAGTTTTATTCAGAACTATCTGGACTGAACTTACCCAGTTGCTATCCGAAATTGGATAAATCATTACAGGGTCAAGAAGCTTCAAGATTTCCTTTTTCACCACTTCCATCATAGGTGGGTTTAAACGATGTTGGGGTTGCCTCACCTCTTTGGCTTCATCTTCCATCAATATTTGAGGAATACAAAAGGTGGAACTAATACCCTTTAAATCTTCCACTGTCCAACCAAAAGCCTCCTTATGCTCCCTCAGCACTTGAATCAATTGATTTTCCTACAAAAGAGTAAGTTTATTAGAAATTATGACAAGTAATGTGTCTTGCTCACCCAAAAAGATGTATTTTAAATGGCTAGGCAAACTCTTCAACTCCAATGTTGGTGGCTAGATCAAAGACGGTAGGAACTTGGAGCTTGCGTGACAGCTCCACATACAACAGCTTCTTCTCCAACTAGTTGGATTTCTCCAGTTGATAAAATAATACCTTCAATTCGTTATTGGGCAGTAACGATTCCTTGATGGCTTGCCACTGTGATGCATCTCCAAGTTCATCTCTTCCACTCAATAATGAATTTTCCTATACCTGTGTGTCAATAAAATCCACAGAAACAATAGGTTGTTCATCATCAGGAAATTTCATGGTGTTGAATATATTGAATTTAATTAGTTTACCGTCAAATTCCATAATCAATGACCCATTATAAACATCAATTTTTGTTCTAGTGGTTTTTAAGAATATTCTTCCAAATAAAATCGGAGTTGAAGAAGATACATCATCACTCCTCATCTGCAAAATATAAAAATCGGCTGGAAAAAGCATATCCCCTACTTGAACTAAAATGTCCTCTAACATGCCCTTTGGATAAGCATTTGAATGATCTGTTAATTGAATCACTACATTAGTTTTCTTGAGAGGTCCCACGTTTAAAGACTTATAAACATCATAAGGTATGACATTTATAGATGCACCCAAATCTAACATAGTTTTTTCAATTCTCAAATCACCAATTTGACATGGGATAGTGAACATACCTGGGTCTTGACATTTAGGTTGAAGCTTTTTCTTTTACAAAATGGCTGAGACATTCTCCCCTAATTGCACCTTCTCATCAAATTTCAATTTCTGTTTTGAAGTGTAAAGTTCCTTGAGGAATTTAGCATAACGTGGGATCTGTTTTATTGCATTAAGTAAAGCGATATTTACCTGGACTTTCCTAAAATTCTCCCATATTTCCTTCTGTTGCTTCTCCTTCTTTGCCTTGGTGAATAGACTAGGAAAAGGGGGCTGCATAACCAAATTCTGTAAACCTGTCTACGTCTTTTCTGGCTGATCAGGTGTCTCCTTCGTTGCTTCTTCTTCAATTTCTCTTTTGGAGATTTTTAGAGGTGGTTCCTTCAATTCCTTACCACTCTGCAACATGATAGCTTTAGCACTATGTTTAGGGTTGATTTCTGGTTAAGTTGGAAAATTTTCAGAGCTCTTTGCCTCTAATTGATTAATTACAGTTGCCATTTGGCTCATTTGATTTTCAAGATTTCAGATACTAGCTTAATTATCCCGCTGAAATGTCAAGATGTTAGTAACCAAAGATTGAACTATATCTTCTAAGGAAGACTTACCTTTGGAATTGGATGTCATTTATTTATGTTCTTTCGATACATATGATTGTCTAAATTATTGAAAACTTGTGGTAGCTTGCTGTCCTTAAGAGTTCCCATAATGCAAATTCAGATGATCATGCCAACCCAGATTGTAGGTATTGGAGAATGGGTCATATTTCCTCTGATTTGGTCCAGCAAAACCCCCTACGACATCAAACTTATTCCACATACCTTTGCTTCTTCTTTCTTTATAACTGTAAGTTGTCACTCTAAAGATGTAAGGTCATCCAATCTTTTCTCCAATGCTGTCACATTCACCTCATTTACTTGTTTTGAACCCTGCCCAGAATGTATCCCGAATTGTTGTGTATTGGAAGCCATATTCGCTATCAAATCCCTTGCGGCTATCAATGTTTTGTCAACTAAAGCTCCACCACTTGCAGCATCGATCATACTCCTATCTGTGAGCAAAAGACCTTCATAGAAGTATTGACAACAACTAGTTAGTTATTTGGTGATGGGGACAGCTAGTACAAAGTTTCTTGAATCTTTCCCAATATTCATAAAATGTCTCCCCTGTGTGTTATCGAATGCTACAAATTTCCTTTCGAATGTTGGCATCTCTTGATGTTGGAAAATATTTCTCAAAGAAGAATCTCTTCATTTCAGCCCATGTTTGCACATTTTTACCAACTAAATAGTACAACCAATCTTCAGCATCATCTTTGAGAGAAAATAGGAAGGCTCTTAGTTTGATTTTCTCTTCCCTCACATTTTTTGGTTTCATACCCATACAAACCACGTCAAACTCGTTCAACTGTTTGTAAGGATCATCTCTCGGCAATAAATGGATCAACCCAGATTTTAATTTAAAATTATTGTTGTCTCCAAAATTTAGAAAGTTGATGCAGTGGGGCTGTTGAGCATCAGTGGGTGCAGCTAGTTCATGAAGAGTGCAAATCGCAACCATCCTTTCTATTTTCTGCACTTGTTATTGCTGTCGCTTTGTCTGTTTTCGTAACCTCTTGATTGTCTTCTCTATCTCTGAATCAAATAGCAGTTGAGTTGTCCTGTCTACTCGTGTAACATATATATACCATCAAGAAGTTCCCTAGCAACGGCATCAAAATTTGATAATGTTGTCGCCTGCAACCAAATTAATACCAACTTTAGCAATGAAAAATGTAGCTAGTGAAGAGTTGATATCATTCCCACGAGGACTTTTAACGGTAAATGTTATACAAGTTGAAAACTAAAACAAATTGGAGGGTTTTGAATTAACATAAATTTAAGAATTAAAAATGGCAAAAATTGAAAGTTAACAAAATAATCAGATCTAGAAATTCAATAAACAAACCTTAATTTCGGGTCACCTACGTTATCAAACTAATATGGTTCTTCGATATAAAACTTAGTCCATTAACAAACATTCATTGGGTAATGTTTTCTCTTAAGATTAAATGAATCGAAACATGTATTCTAAATATTCTTCTTAGTCAACAACTTAGATGTGATCTTAAGTTTAATTAATTAATAGCTTTAAGAACTAAGAAACCAATGAACAAGACAACACACATTTAATCAAGTTAAGCGTCTTCTTAGAATTTCCAAACTCTAACTTAAAGATGGTAATCCTAATTGTCATTTTGGATTAGCAAGAGTGAACATCAAATCCTATTAATCTGGCTATAAATTAAACAAATTAATTCCTAGTTGTGCACCCTAGAAATCAATCAATTCAATCATGAAAAGTAA
>JAOTAY010021804.1:0-10107 GCA_025629805.1 Erythroxylum baracoense | reverse complement strand
TACTGAGATTCCTATCATGTGCAATTATGTCAGTATCTAAATTATCCCTAGTCATAGGATTAATGAGACTGGACATCGTTAATTCGGATAGACTAGAACATGTCAAACTCCTTGATTTGATCAAGCGGTGGATCTCAGAAACTATAAACATGAGATGTTTAGAGTTGAGATGTGGATGCTTACTAGAGGTACTAAGTACATTGGATAACCTACCATGAGATCATCACATGGATTTCCTATTCTAATGTCAATGATATTCGCATCATAACAATGGTGCAAGTGTTCTTAGACTTGAGGTACTCAAGGATATCTTGGATACTGATTATGTGGTTTGACTCCATTCCTTGTTACCTTGCAGAGGTCGCTCATAAGGTGGTGATTAAGTACAACTTGAGGTATTTGAAGGTAATTGAGTAACCAATAGAGGATTCACCACTTATGTGATAGCAGAAGATGATACTCACGGCCTCTTGTTGGGGGTCATTACTTGGAAATTTCTAGCCATAGTACATATGTCATGAAGAATGTCTTCATTGGCATATAGAGTAATGAGTCCCAAGATGAGAACTGATATTACTTGGGCTAGATTTGACGTAATTAGTCTAGTAAGAGTTGACACTTTACCCATACTCATAATCAAGTGGGGTATAGTATGGTGAAAGGACGAATTGCACAGCAATTGTCTATGGGAGGGTTCATGACGAGCATAGGTTCATTCGTCAAACCACTTACTTTCTGGTCAATTAGGGGTCATGATGTGTTGCTAAACGCCACTCATGACCTACTTAGATTAGATGTTAATCCAAGTGGCCAACATAGCCGGAAACCTAACGCATAAGAGTGACTCGGAGGATTCGTAAAATGGTTTTGGATAGATATCCATTATATGGAGAGCAATAGAACCAAATGGATCCCAATGAGATCGGGAAATGTCCCGACGAGATTGTGACATCGATATTGCTGAAACAGGTCTTCAATGTGTTTTCCACACCCGAGACTCGGTAGGACCTACCCCAGTGTGACTGGATATATATATGTGTGTGTGCGTGTGTGTGTGTGCGTGTGTGGATGAGAGAGGCTTCTTTAAAGTTATGCATTTAATTGTCTTATATATATATATATATCTGTGTGTGTGTGTGTGTGTGTGTGTGTGCAACGTGGATGAGAGAGGCTTCTTTAAAGTTATGCATTTATTGTCTTTAAATGATAAAAGACAAAAACAAAAGCTAGTAAGATGATGATAATTGTCAGAATTGTTAAGTAAGCAATTCTTACCTTATTCTCTTCATCTTTCTCATCTTCTTCCTCTTCATTTTCTTTCACGGTTTTGCTCTCCATAGCACAAAGAAGAGAGGTAACACTCTTGTCTTTGTTTCAACCATTTCTGGATCAAAGAATTTGATTAAGTTAGTTTCTCCGATCTCTACATGGATACTGTTGGAGACGGTCTATTTTAGTCGTTGTGGTTTGCGACAACTTGACGAGTAAAAGACTGAAGAATGAAGAAGACTACACACAAGATACATGGTTATTATATGAATGATTGATTTGTGTAAATGCCATGAAATCCTATATATATATATATGTTATGAACATGTATGTGAATTGGGAATTTTCAGCTAGGTTTAATGGTATTTTCTTGTATAAGCACATAGATCTTGGACTTCGGGAAAGTCTCGAAACAATTTTTTTTGTTTTTCACACTGTGTGTATATGATGCATGCTAGGGTTGGCAAAAAATCAGTTTCAAACCAAACTGATTTCAAGCAATTCAGACAAAGGTAAAAATTTCATGACCCTGAACTAGTTTGAAACCAAATTCTTTTTTACCAAGCTGACCCAGAATCGAACTGGATTGGAAAACACCCAACCTGGTTCGAAACTGGTTTGTCCGATTTTAACTAATATCAAAGGGCCATTAAATTGCACCATCTTCTTCCCATCTCTTGCCACAAAGAAAAAAGGGCAAAAAAGAAAAAAACGCACTTCAAATCAAAATTGAAAATTACGTAAATTTTTTTCTTCACCAAATTTTGAAACAATGATTTTTTTGCCTTTTTTAAATTTGGATCGGACAATTTTAATCAGTTTTAAATGTTCAGTGATGACCAATTTTAAAAATTCGAACATGTTGTCTGATTAGGTCAACCCGGATCCAGATTTGATTTTAATTCGGACAAAAATCAGTCAATTCGGTTTAAATTCGATCAAAAAAATTCTAACCCAAATCCGATTTTTTCTAGATCAGACAGGGTCGCGTTATCGGTTGGGACGAAATTTTGCCAGGCCTAATGCACGCATCGGGATTTTCCTATAAAATCAACATTTCATTTAATATATGTGATTATTTCACATAAAGTCATTAGTAATATAATGAAATATAAATATTATCCTTTTATGAATTGTTATTCCATCCAATACATCACATGTATAAATTAAAAAATTTAATATTATCATCATCGTTTCACCAAAGGTTAACTAGGTTATTCTTCAACTTACAAGTTTCACAAGTTTTATACGATTTATAATCAAAAGGATAAATATATCCTTGTGTGTAACTTTATGAATCTCACTATGTTGATTTAATCAAAATGGAATAAAAAGATGGTCTCGATTATCTAGCTTTGTATTCTTGTCATTTTTATTAAGAGTAAGTCTCCTTTGATCCAACACATACAAACTATTTGTATCAAATTGGATCAACTATTTTTACTCAACATTCTATTTCTTATCATGCATTGAACATTATAATAACGTTGAATCTCAATTCAGTATCATATACTCATAAGCATGAACTAGAAATATATATGATCTATATCATATCAAGCATAGGCAAAAAAAGTAATGCAATCATTTTCTTCTAATGCCAATTATGCTTTTAGTAGGCTATGTTAAGTGAAACAATTTCATCAAGGTATTATATCTTTCAACACTACTTCATGTAACCTCTTTTGTCTTGTTATAATGGTATTAACATTCATCTTATATGTTGTCTTCAAAATGTATGAAACATTAGTCAACTCAAAATGTCATTACATTTTGTCATCTATATGATTTTTACATATCTATAAAACTTTGTCACCACATCTTTAACACGCATTATAACAAAATTATATAATGAGCATATAACTTTTCTATCTAACTTTGAGAACTCTTCTCAAAACATAATCCAATGTCCAAGAAATTCGGATCGCTAACTTAATATCAATTATGCTAAACAAGGTAAATTCCACTAAAAAACATTTAAATGTGAGAAAAACAAGTAATTAATTATATGTCATGACAACCAAATCAAATCAGGACTTTGATCATGTATTTGGTTACTCTCACTATTTTATTCAAAATAATAGCCTTTACTATTATTTGGAAAGATTACTCTAGTCTTTCTAGTAAGGATCCTATTCAAATATATTTGATCTTAAGTTTGCCCAATAAACCAACTAAACTTAAATTAGGTAAATAACAACTTTATTAATCATGTCTCATGTAACTCCTAGATCCGTTAGGTGACAACTCTTATCAAAACGTATCTTATATGTTATTTCTAACCTTACCTCTAAATTCATGTAATCATGAGTTTATTCATCCAAATCACACAAATTTAGTTAAGTAGAACACACTGTTATAAGACTAAACATATTCAGGTTAAAGCAGTATTGTGTTTACTCAACAAGCCCAACAATAAGCATAACTCTGGTTTACTTTTATAACAATGGAAGGCAACAATCACATTCTCAACGTGTACTTAATATTTTAACTAGAGATTTAATTTCATTTGTCTCATCAAACAGAAAAATTGCATGAAAAATAGCACTCATATAAAACATACAATTTAACTTGCATCCGATGTATATATCAAATATATAAATAAAGTATGCAACTTATATACTCATAATCAAATTATATGCATAAAACATCAAGCTTTCTTTGATTCTAGTTATTGATCTTCATAATCTCAAATAATATTTTCAACTTTTTAGAAAAATTAAATTAGATTAAATTCATTGATATTTAAATGAATTAAATTCCTATTCCAAATAGAAATTTAATTTGATTTGAAAAAAAAAATTCAAATTCAATTGGAAACTATTTCTAATTATCTTGACTCCTTTAACAAAATTTAATTAAAAACAATTTTCAATAAATCATTTTTCTTACTCATTGTAATTTAGAAAAAACTCCTTTTCAAAATTATATAAGTAACATATTCTATTCAAATTAGAAAACAATTTCTAATCTAAGTAGATATTATTTTTTCATAACCCGAAAAATATTTTTTAATATTAAGAGGAAAATACTTTAAAAATGAAATAAAACACTTTTAAATTTGATTAAGAAAGTCCTTTATATTATTTATTTAGAGATTGATTTCTTAATTAATTAGAAAATATTTCTTTAATAAGTTAGAAAACTATTTTCAAAAATATTGAAGAAAGCTCATTTTTCTTAATAAATAAATGAAATCACTTTTCAAAATTTAACCAAGAAAAATACTTTTGTAATAAATCAAAAACTTACTATTCATAATAAAGAAACAATTTTTAAATAAATTAAATAATAATTCTCGAAACAAATAAAGCCATAAATTTAATTTATCTCAATCATGTTGTAATAAATAAATTTAATTAAGAAATACCTTTTTTAATTACTTAAGGAAATAATTTTCCTAATTTTAAATAGTCTAGTTAATTAATTTCAATATAACTGAAGCCAAATTAGGAATCAATATAATTAATAATCCTAATTATATTAAGAAAAATAACTACTTTAATTTTTGAAATTAAGATATCACCTTAATTAATATAATCCTATTATATTGATTATCTAACATAATCTAATTATGAAAGATAACTCTTTTAAGTAATTGTTTTTTGCCAATTTTTTATTTGGTATTTAATTTAATTTAATAATTAAAATCCTTGAAAATGAAACTAAATTAAAAAATATTACTAATAAAATAGCCTTTGAAAACAATTAGAAAATACTTTTCCAAATTTATTAGGGATTTATACTGATTTTATCTGAATTAAACTAATTTAATTAAGATTAAAGGTTAAAGCATATAAGGACAATAGGACTGTACGGACACGTTAGATTTTCTGGAAATTTCACGTCGCAGCTACTTGTTTTTGCTCCTGCTGCGCCTCCGCTGGAAGCTCGTCCTCACAGACTGTTGCCAGTTTTCCACCGTCGGCACACTCCAGCTTCACCAGCGTCGCGGTTGTCTTCTCTAGCGGGCTGCCTCTTGTTAACACACCTCAATAATGGCGATACGTCACTGGTTTCTGGGCTGTCGTCGCCACTGGCTAACCTAATTGCTACTAATCGCCTCCTTCCCAGCGATTATGTTTGCCGTTGGTGATGGCTCACTTATTCCGACATTTTGAGCCACAATATCTAGCCCAAAATATAACCAAATTGCTGGCATACAAAGCAGACCTTTACAAACCCAAAACCCAAAACACAACCAACGTTTTCTTTTCCAGATTCAAAGAGATACATTCTGATTTTTAGAGTATTTGTTTTCCAGAACCAAAACAATAATGTTGTAAGCTTTCAGGAAAAAGAAAAGGTTGCATTTGTTGAATTTTCTTTTTCAAGAACCAAATATGAGGTTTTAATTAATTAATCTTAATTTGTATTCTACATGCTTATTAATTAATTAGTATTTTAAGCCTTGTTATTTTTAATCAAATCAATAAGCAAATTTAATCAAATTATAAAATTAAAATTTAGCTCCAATACTATTATCGAGAAATCGGAATGGGATCTATTCCCGACCACAACAGAATAATTATGAAATTTTTTCATATTTTGATTTCTGAAAAACTAAGATAAAACAATTAACACATAAATCATAATAGAGTATTGGGTACACTTGTGGGCTGGACTAAATCAATAAAGGGGTGGGTCAAACTGAATATGGACGGCACCGTCAGCATAGGATCCCACATGGCTGCAGCTGGAGGGCTGCTGTGGAATAGCCTAGGCCATTGGTGTGGAGGTTTTATACAAAATATTGGCATAGGTGAGCCCCTGGAGGCAGAATTATGGGGGGTCCATTCAGGACTTACACTGGCGTGGGATCGAGGATATCGGCAAGTGATCATTGAAATGGACTCGCTGGAAGTTCTTAATATTCTCTTCACTTCCAATAGAGTTACGTCTGACATTTATCTTTTGTTGACAGGTATCCGAGGGTTGCTTCACCGCACTTGGGAGGTTCAACCACAGCATATCTATCGGGAAGAGAACCAGTGTGCTAATCACCTAGCTACCTTAGCAGCTTTCTCAAGGCCAGGAATGCAGTATTTGTGGGAACCGGCGCCGTTGATTATTTGGGACGCATTACACTATGATATGACTGGAGTGCTTTATCCTCACGATCTGCGCTAAGACACACTCGAGGCTAAGAGTTTTTTCTAGATTTTCTTAGTTTATTTTTCCCTTGTAACCAAAAAAAATCATAACTGAGGATTAATCTTAAGTCAAACCTTATTTTGAAACTTGATCATTATCTTGTCATATACTTTAAACCGTTTCTGAAACTAATCCATCTCATGTCTGGCCTTTAACAGTATCTATAAGACATGTTGAGAGAACTGTATAATTCTTACATAAAGAGTCAAGCAAGAAGTGCTAGCTTCATTAGAGTTTAAACTTATTTATAATAATTTTTGGACATTTTAGTGATTTAATATTGACAATTATTATAAATTATAATTATAATTCTAATTCATAATTAGAATTATGTAAATTAAAACTCCTTTTAATTTATCTTTAATTCTCTAATTAAACAACTTATAATCATAAATCAATATTGATGTCTAGCAACACATCATGACCACCCAAATATTTAGAAATGTTAAAATGATTTTGGCAAACCTTTTCGTGCATGATTTTTCTGTATAATTCAATACTTTCATCATATAAAGTTCCGATTAGACACAGAGTATCGGATTAATTTCTACTTTATTTTGAGTCCAATCATATTACTTCTCCACCGTTAGCTATTGATTAAATTAATGACATTTGTAAACTAATTACAAAATGAAATTTTACCTTGGACAAATATTTTTCAAATCAATAGTAATCGAGAACAACTAAAAATTCACCCCAATTACTTTACGGTGATGAATCCTATCTTGATCGCTCAACTATCTCTATATAGTTCATGCTACATCTAGTGCTACTGACTAAACTACTCATAAATACAATAACTTATAAGTAATATGAAATTATAGCAATTCCTATATAAGATAATTTTGAAAACCTCAAGTCAAATGATCACTTATATAATTGTCACAATGAAAATTTATATAAACATACAAGTAATATTTTAAATAGATTTCTTATAATGGGTCAATTCAGTGAACTTGCACTCAAACGTTTATTTAAGTATCTCCATACTTTAGTCTATGAGATCGACTACTTCCTTTATAAGGAAAAACATAACGTGTGTTAATCTTTTTACGTTCTAGTAATGTCCAGTCTTAATAAAATAATGACTACAAACAATTTAAGGATAATACATAAATCCAATATAAATCTCATAATTATAATTTCATCTGCAATGTATAATTATCACATTAACTTTATCATATACATCTACAAATGTACAAAATAAAAAATACCTTTAAATTATTTTGTCACTAAACTACAACTAATCAATTGGCTACAAGGCATAAATTAACAAACCTCACTTTGTCAATCACATACACTTGAGTTATCGACAATCTATCTCTCCTAGAAACAAAAACAATGGCAAAAGATGAACTGCCTATTCAGTAAGGTTAACTAACTGTATATTTAAAATCAAATAACTCAATATATATATAGAAATCAGTCAAGTGATCAAAACATATATATAATACTAAAATGCACAACATTACTTAACATTTCCGAACAATTAACAAACATCCAAAATTTTTATCATAGTAATGATTAAGACTAATATTATTTTATCATTGCTATTTGTTTTATCTCATAATTTACTGAATTGCCTAGGCACTACTTAACTTAGTAGCCTTACTTTCAATGGTCTGTCGATTCATCTCTACTCATCATAATCTCTCACTAAGTGGAAACGTAATTAAATATATAAATATCAGCATTAGGTACCTCAATTTCTCAATCTAATTGGTCCTCTGGTACCACTTCTGTACTTAGCCATTGGCACAGGATATCTTCAAGACTTAAGATATCCTGGTACTACTTCAGCATCTAGCTATTAACATAGGACATCCCTGGGACTTAAGATGCCCCGGTACTTACTCTACAGAAAGATACCTAGCTATCGTTTTCTTATTTTTAACCAACCCATCCATCTATAACCATCGAATGTAGCATATCCTACATAAGCAACAGATTCACGATTTACACAATTTATTCACAACATATTATAAGTCAGTCTCTATTTAATTTTATAAACGTAATTTATTTACGTTAATATTCTTACTTATACTCATGCATAACCGAAATTTTAATTAACACATTTTTCACTGAATTAACAAGTGATACACCTCATAATACGTAACAAAATATAAAAGTGAAAAACCTTATACTTTGTTAATTATTTGAAATAAATAAACATAATTAATATGTTTTAGAAATCCATATATGTAACTATTAAACATTAATTTAATTAATGACAAATTCAAATTTAGATTTGCTATAAAATAATTTATTAATAAAAAATTCAAAGTTTCAAGAACAGTACACTATTCTAAGAGTACAACCAAAGGTTATCCTTATCTGAATTTCAGACTCAACTAATTGATAAGTCTAATTTACTCTTTAATTTGAGCTTTAGATCTACACGTTACAAAATTCTACTGGACTTATTAAATAAACTTTTTCAACACAATTACACTTAATAATCCAACATTATTCTCTCTTTCACTTTATTTTTAATTATTAAAAATATTTTTACTTAACCTAACTACCATAATTACTAAAATATCCTTACCTATTAAAAGTCATATTTTACTCTTACTTATTTTTATTAATGTAAAAATATCCTTCTTGGAATTAAATACTAATTTTACCCTTAAATTTTCATATTTCTTATTTTGCCCCTTAATACAACTTAAATTTTCCTAAATTACCTTCTTCTTCGCCTTCTCTTCTCTTCTAATTTATACAATCCAACTATAAATTAGTGTAGGATGACTAAAACTCATAATAAGAAGCATATAATTGTTGTTGGAAAATTTTTACCTATGTGAAATCTAGCCCTTTTAAGAGATAATTTTTGACTTGTTAATTTTTACAATTTCTTCACAATTTGCTACAAAACAAACAAAAATAAGGAATACATGAGAAAAGTTTCATGCGCAGGAGAAAAATGGTGTATTTAAACATTTACCAACTGGATAAAAAAAGTTTCATAAAATGTTTAATTTCTTAGCTGCTGTATTCTTATATATATACTCCTCTGTTTGCTTATTTTACGAGCTGAGATGATTAATTATGGCTAAACTCTTTTGTTTCCTTTTATGAGTTTTACAATAATTATAAAAACTATTATTTTCAATCGTTCTTAAAAACTTTTTTTGTAAATTTATCGAATACAATTCCTTTAATAGAGAAGGATAACATTGATTACTTATAAACTCTTAAAGACCTGTATAAGCAGAATTTCTTATTAGAGTGTTGTTATTGATTTGCTGTAGTTTCATTAGAAAACTATCTAATTAACTACAAATTTAAAATATTGTGAACAATCTTTAATTATAATTTATTTATTTAAATAATTAATGTATTTATTTTAAGTCATTAAAATGTTATATAATTAACTCTGAATTAAAATTACCGTCTTATATTTTTGAATTAATGTAGAATCTACTAATTTGTTAAATTGTGCATATATAATTTTTTTCCAATAGACATCTAAAATATCTAAGCTTCTTTTGTAATAATAATGAACAATACTTATAATACTAATAAATTTGACATAAACAGTGTGGAAAAATCATTTAAAATAATGTTACACTACCATAAGATGTACTTCTTGGTGCACATCTAGACTTAACATTTGCTTTGATTAGTTAAATATAGACTAAAAAGGAGTTCAAATTCCTTACCCAAAAAAAGAAATTTTTATTC
>JAOTAY010021803.1:0-10107 GCA_025629805.1 Erythroxylum baracoense | reverse complement strand
GCATTAGTGTTTTCTTATTTCTGTATAAAATTGTGTATTATGAACTTTTGTACAAATGATTCTGTCATTTATAAAGTGAAACTGACTTAAGTGCTTTGTATTTATGGAAGGGCCCGAATGACTATGGAAAATTTCCGCTAATTGAAAATGATGATGAATGAATGTGGGGCTAATTTGAGTATGTATTCCGCATGTTCTGTTATAAAAAAAATTATACCGACTTTTGAATGATTGAGTGCATTAGCACGCCACCCTCGCAGGGCACAGACTCGGATATCATCAACTATGTCGGGTTCGGGTCTTGCGGGAGTGGGGTGCTACAGCCTTAGTCGTCACCAAACGTTTACGCGGTGTTCTCACAATTTCATGATCATGTCTTTAACAAGTAAGTATCTGTATTCCCTATAACATAATTGTCTCATAATTTTCACTTCTTACATTTGGTATCAGAGCAACATGAATTATGTGATAAGGAATATGATAATTATTGTTGATGGATGAGTCTATTGATACATGATGTTTACATGCATTCTGCAATGAGAATTTTTCAACACACAATTTGGGGTTCTTGAACCCGATTTTAATTTTACAAAATACACATGAAATATTACTTTTTTTGTTGATTCACATTTC
Source organism: Erythroxylum baracoense (assembly GCA_025629805.1). Taxonomy (NCBI): domain Eukaryota; kingdom Viridiplantae; phylum Streptophyta; class Magnoliopsida; order Malpighiales; family Erythroxylaceae; genus Erythroxylum; species Erythroxylum baracoense. Next base: position 9,474 of record JAOTAY010021803.1, on the reverse strand, counting down.
TTTCATGTTTTTTATTGATGTATGTGTTTAAATTGAAGAAAAATTTATTTTCTGGGGCTATATTCCGAATAACCCATTTCAAAATTTTAAAACTGACTTCGACCCAGTTTTGATCCATAAAATCATCTCCATTCTTGAAATTTCTTGAGGGCTTTTCATTGAAACTAGATTTAAACAATTTTTTTCATGGACTAAGCATGAAAAACGAACCAAAAATAAAAAACAAAGAAGGCTTTTGATCGTGACTTGTTTTCTGACCCGCAACCCGGTTTCTGTAGCTCCAACTCAGCTGGAGGAAGAAGGTGCGTCCTGCACATACCCACTCTCACTCGTGGCGTATGCAGGAGCATGTGGGGCCCATAAAACATGTTTTTGTGCTCCCTTTTTCTGTTATGCTTCATTTTTTGAGTCTGATTTTTCCATATATATTTCATGATTTTTTTGCTACATTTAATATGTTTATAAAAATAAATATTACATTACATAGTATATTTTATTCATTTTCCAATTTTTTTATTTAACCTGATACACTGAAAACTATTATATTACCCTATTTTGGATATGTTTATAGTAGACACTCTCTCTCAATCATATCTTATATGTATTATTAAATCGCATATGATATAATGCAATTTAATTTGATCCATGATCAGTTAAGGTGTCTTTTATTTTTACATCTTCTTTTGAACTGAATTATGGTATTAGGCAATATATTTTGATTCCTATATAAAGAGTTTCATGAATTACTATGGGTGGTTACCACCAAAATGGGATCAATTATAGTGGTTTGTGAGATTTTTTATAATTTTTAAAGAATGTTTCTGATTAATGCATGTAATCGCCTGCCTAAAGGGGGTAATTGTGTGTTTTAGTTGGAGACCTAATTTAAAATAAAGTTATTAAGGATTATAATAGTCTTGGGGATTTGTCTGCCTAAAGGGGATGGAATTTCAAGATTAGTGTACCCTTATTTTCATAGCTCATTTTTGACATTTTGATTTTGGTTGCATGTTCTACCCAAAAGGGAATGTGTGATTCTTAGTTGGGCCTCACTATTATTTTTATACCCTTATTATTGTTATTAATATACATTATGTTTTGTCTTACACAGTTTCCTTCATTATGAATAATAGTCAAGTGATCGTAGAAATTTTAACTGGCTCAAATTACAAGAGATGTAGGCAGGACATAGAATTTTCTTTAGGAATAACTGGTATAGATATGGCACTAAGGGAAGACATGCCTGTCATACTTAATGAAGGAACATGAACAGAGAGAGAGTCTGGCTAAGTGGGAGAAATCTAACCGACTTAGCTTGGTTGCAATTAAGAAGACCATTGCTGAACACCTGTTGAGTGGTTTGCCCAACATAGCATATGTTAAAGATTTTCTCACTGCTATAGGAGATAGATACTAGGTATCCAATAATGCTGAGTTTGGATATTTAATGAAAGAGTTGATGAATATGAGGTATGACCATAACGGAGTGTTAGGGAATTTATTATGAGAATGGTTCACCTTCAAACCAAAATGAAAGCCCAATCCATTGACCTGAATAAAAATTTCATTGTTCACCATACCTTAAATTGTCTGCCTATTGAATTTACCCAAATCAAAACAACATATAATAACATTGGTGAGAAGTGGAGTATTAATGACGTTATTACCAAATGTGTGGCCGAGGAAGAGAAAAGTAGGAAAGAAAAGAGTGATTTAGCCCTCCTGTCCATTCATGCTAAACCCCATTCTAGCAAAAGTCATATGAAACATAAGAAATAGTCCTATAGTGCTCATAACTAAAATCAGGACTATAAGAAATTTGGCAATCCTCATTACCACAATGTAAGAGGTCCTAGGCAAACTACCTTCAAGCAAGGTCTTTGGTGTGTCTTCTGTAAGGTCAAAGGGAATGATAGAGGAGAATGTTGTAAATTCAAGGTATGGTTAGAAAATAAGAAGAAATATGGAGGTAATCATTTAGCTTTTGTCTATTTTGATTCTAATCTAGTTGATGTCCCCATAGATTCTTGGTAGTTTGATAGTGGTTCCACTACCCATATTGTTGTGTCCTTATAGGGGTTCATAAACATAAGGAAGCAAAGTCTGAAAGAAAGCAAGCTGAGGGTAAGAACTGATCTTGAAGTAGCTGTGGAGTGCATTGCAGATGTTATCTTAATTTTAGATTCAGGGCATGAACTTATTTTAAAGAATACCTTTTATGTACTTTTGATTTCAGTTTCTTGCTTAGATAAACTTGGTTTTAAATTTTCTTTTGGTAGTGGATAAACAAAATTATTTTTTAATTCTGCAATAATAAGATCTGGTTATTTAGTGGATGGTTTATATAATTTGTCTTTGGTTTCTGATAATTTTCTACATCTTTCAATGTTGAGACTATTCTTGCTAAGCGGTTTAGGATAAAAGAGAAATCTCTCGTTATTGTGGCACAAACGCTCAGGTCACATCTATAGGGAATGGGTAGAATAATTAATTAAAGATAACATTTTACCTTCCTTAAACTTTAATGATTTGGGGACATGTGTAGATTGCATTAGAGGAAAATTGACTAAGACCAAAAAGAAAGATGCAAATAGAAGTCTAAGTCTCTTAGAAATCATTCACACGGACATTAATGGACCTATTAATGGATCTCTATCTCCTACTATTTGTGGTAATAAGTACTTTATTACCTTCATTATTGACTTTTCCTGATTTGTTATCTTTATTTAATCAAAGAAAAATCTGATGCATTTGACAAATTCAAAATTTTTAAAACTGAAGTTGAAAAACAATTAGGAAAAGTCATCAAAATGGTGAGATCTGACCGTAGTGGTGAGTGTTATGGTAGATTTGATGTTGGACAACAACATATGGGACCATTTGCCAAACTTTTGCAAGCTTATGGAATTGTTTCACAATATACTATGCCTAGTAGTCTTGAACAAAATGGTGTAGCCAAAAGGTGAAACTGCACTTTAAAAGATATGATAAGGAGCATGATAAGTATAACTAATTTGCCAGACTTTTTATAGGGAAGCTTTAAAAACTGCCCTTTACATCCTTAACAGAATTCCTAGTAAATCCGTTCCAAAAACACCTTTTGAACTTTGGACAGGTAGAAAACCCAGTTTAAACCATTTTTGTGTGTGGGGTTGTCCTGCAAAAGTTAGGAAATATAATCCCTTAGAGAAAAAGATTGATCTTAAAACTACCCATTGTTACTTCATTGGATATCCAGACCATGCAAAAGGGTATAGGTCCTGTTGTCCTAGAAGTGATATTAGAATTGTGGAATATATGCATGCAAAATTTTTAGAATTGGACAAGGCTGAAGATATTATTACTACTATTAATTCCACTGTTAATATGTATGAGATCATTTCTTTGCCTATTTCCATTGATAACTTGCCTACAGTTACTGTTCTCGTCGAGAACTTGGTTGATGCTCCTTTAGTTAAAAATGTAGTTGATTCCTCTGCTCCAATTAATCCTCCTAATAATGTTGCTAACCCTCCTACACTAGTTGATACTCCTCAACCCATTAAACTTGTTATGCAAGTGCCTCTTAGGAGTTCAGTTAAACAGAGGAGACCGGCTATTTCCAACGATTTCTTTGTTTATCTTAGTGAGGACATGTATGATATTGGGGATAATATTGACCCTAAATCTTATCAGGAGGCAATGTCTTGTGCTCATTCTAATATGTGGTTAGATTCCATGAAAGAAGAAATGCAGTCTATGGCTAATAATGAAGTGTGGGAACTTATTGAATGACCTAAAAATTGTAGGGCAATTGGTTATAAATGGGTTTTCAAAACTAAGAAGCATTTAAAAGGTCAAATTGAGAGATATAAAGCTAGGCTAGTAGCGAAAGGTTTTAGACAAAGAGAGGGCATTAACTTCATTGAAACTTTTTCCCCAGTGTCCAGTAAAGATTCATTTAGAGTTGTCATGGTCTTATAGCACATTTCGATATAAAGTTACATCAAATGGATGTCAAGATAACTTTTTTGAACGATGATCTCCTTGAGGAAGTATACATGCAACAACTTGAGGGTTTTCAGTCAAATGGTAATGAGCATTTAGTTTGCAAATTGAAGAAATCTATTTATGGTTTAAAATAGGCTTCTAGGCAGTAGTAGTACCTAAAATTTGATGAAGTCATTACCTCCTTGGGTTTTGAAGAAAGTAAAGTTGATCAGTATATATACCTAAAGATCAATGGGAGAAAGTTCATTTTTTTTGTTTCATATATTGATGACATTCTATTTGCTAGTAGTAATCTTGGCTTGTCTCAAAGGGCTTATATTAATAAAGTCCTAAAGAGATTTGAGATGCAAAACTGTGAATCTGGTGATGTACCAGTCATCAAGGGTGACAAATTCGATAAAAACTAGTGTCCTAAGAATGAAATTGAAAAAGTAGAGATGAAGAACAGACCATTTGAAAGTGCGTTGGGGAGTTTGATGTATGCTCAGGTTTGCATTAGGCTTGACATTGCTTATATAGTTGGCGTTTTAGGTAGGTACCAGTCTAATCCTGGTAATGCTTATTGGGTAGCTACTAAGAAAGTGATGAGATACTTGCAGAAAACCAAGGAGTATATGCTTGTATATACAAGAGTTGACAACTTAGAGATAATAGCATATAGAGACTCAGATCTAGCTGGGTGCCTTGATGATATGAAATCGACTTTTGGCTACATCTTTATGCTGGCTAGGGTGCGATATCTTAGAAGAGCAAGAAGCAGACTATGGTTGTGTCTTCTATTATACAGGCTGAATTTATTACTTGTTACGTAGTTGCTACCTATACTGTTTGGTTGAGAAACCGTGTGATCAGACTTCGCATTATGGATTCCATTGCTAGACCTTTCAGAAGCTATTGTGATAATAGTGCAACAGTGTTTTACACTAAAAATAACAAGACTTCTAATGGTTCTAAGCACATAGAATTAAAGTATCTGACTGTCAGATACCTAGTGAAGAATAAAGAGATAGTCGTCGAGCATATAGTTACAGAGTCCATGCTAGTTGATCCATTAACTAAGGGTCTTCAATCTATAGTGTTCCAGAAGCACGTTAAAGACATGGGGATTTTAAGCTCTTTTAATGCGTTTGATTACTGGGAGTTTTGAAATGTATATGATTTTTCATTGTCTTGTTAAACCTTTATTGTTAGATACTTGAATGTTCATTTCACATGAATTATGTTATTTTAATGCAATTGATTTCATTTATTCTCTTATTACTATTTTAAAACTCGGTGTCTTTTTATACCATCATGTCCCGTGATTGACACCATGTTAGAGTTACAAACATGTTACAGAATTTTGGATTTGGTGTTCTATTATATCAAAATGTCTCTTGGTCAACACCATATTTGAGTCTGCAGACACTATTATAGAACTCGATGTCCTTTTCAATCATTGTGTTGATGGTTGAAACCATATTAGAGTTCAAGGCATTATATTTCATAATAAACTATACAATTTCTCTTGCTTTAAGCCTATTTAAAGAGAAATTGTAAAGACTGACATTGAAAGTAGCACCGTACATTAATTAGTGGATCACCTTTATGTGTTATTTTCATGCTACACTACACACTAATGACTGGTCGACAATGTTGATGATATATATAATTATGGATTGATGTTATATCAATAAAGGATGTAACGGGTGTCATAATTCAATGTTATTTGACTTTGATCAGACTTAGTTCTATTGAAGTGTTGCATTTCAGATCATATATTTTTTCAAATGTGGCCCCATTGCACAAAATCTAGTTTATTAGGCTAATAGTCATTTTCAAAGGTTTTTAAAAAATAAAATTAAACAATTGACTTTGCCCAAGTGGGAGAATGTTAGAATATTTTTTATGGGTTACAATCAATTGTAATTTTGGCTTTATTAAAAATAGGCTAATGATGTAATCCCTATTGAGATGCATATGGTCCACTATTATTGTGATCCCTATTGGACTTAAGCACTTTATACCTTTAGCTTGATTAATGGTGTAGGTCTAACCCTAAAGCCCATGATACGTAGGCCTAGGGTTACTATCTGTGGCTAGGTCCACACTACACTCCCTATGTATACACACATATAGTCTCTCTACAGTTTGCCCCACTGAGAATTGTATTTTCTAAAAAGAGCAGGAGTTGCTGTGGAAGCCCTAGTCATCATCAAACGTTTGCACAGTGTTCTCACAATTTGATGATCATGTCTTCAACAAGTAAGTATCTGTATTCCTTATCACGTAATTATCTCATAATTTCCCCTTCTTACAAGAGTTAGTTGTAAATTTTTCCTAGAAAGGAGACTAAAACAGGAATATGATCACTTGAAGAAGTTGTCAGGTGTTTCATTTCAAAGGCTAAAATTCTTATACAATTAAACAAAGTTGGAAAAAAAATCCAATATAAGCTTTATTAAGCCCAATCTCTCATATATTTAGTTGGATCAGAAAAGGGGTATCCAATGAAGTTTAAGCCCTTTAATTTACAATTTGAAATGGTTTAAATAAATCCATAAAAATTCTTAGAGTTTTTAAATGCTCCTCTCTCTTTTCAAATAAGTTAGTAATTTTGTTAAAATCATCTCTTGTAATCCAAGGGATAGGTGAAGAATACCTTACATTTCATAATAATTCTGATCTTATATGGCACTCAAAAGGATTTAGGTTTCCATAGAAACCAATAAACTACCTAAAACAAATCTTAAATAAAAAATTAATATGAAATTAAGTGTAGGACTGGATGGATACTTAAATGTTATCCTTCCTGAAAATGTGCAAACCCCTATGAAAGCTCAACCTATTCACCCAAAATCCACGCAAAAACTATAATAAGTCTTTCAAACCTTCAAATTTTAAGGAAAGCATTTTTGGTTTCACTAAGAAATATGATGTCAGAGTAAATAAAACAATAATTTTTTGAATTATTAAAGAATTGTTGAGGGGAAAATCTAATTGTTTTCCCTTAAAAAGCAGTAATATATACACATTTTTATAGAGGCCAAACTCATGTAACCTAGCTTGCTATACAAAACTAATTAGCTAACATATATACATAAAATGGATAAAGCCTAAGAAACTAATTACAACTAATTATATATATGGCCCAATAGTCCCCCTCAAGTTGGAGCATGAAGGTTGCGAATGCCCAACTTGTGAAGTAAGTATTCAAACTAATGTTTTCTACGAGCCATCGTAAGAATGTCTGTAAGTTGGTTACAAGAGCGAACATGTTGAGTGATAAGATGACTAACTTGTATATGATCATAAACATAGTGGCAATTAACTTTAATGTGCTTAGTGTGTTTATAGAAAACTAGATTGGAAGTAATATAGAGTGCAACTTTATTATCACAGAGTGGCCGCATAGGTTAGCTATGGTCGATCCCAAAGGAGCATAAAAGAGCTTTTAGCCACATCAACTCATAGGTAGTAGTTTCCATGCAGCGATATTCAACTTGGTAGCAAACGGGAAACTATTTGCTGCTGTTTAGTCTTCCATGAAATTGGGGAGCGACCCAACATCACAAAGTAGTCAGTTAAAAAATGAATGATGAGAGGGCATTTAGCCCAGTTCAAGTCATAGTAAGCATACAATTGAAAATCACTTTTTACACATAACAAAATCCCTTACCCTAGATGACCCTTCAAATAGCGCATAGCTCATAAAGCGACATACTAATGTTCCTTGCAGTGATTCTTCAAGTCACCTATAGCAATCCGGTTCAGCAAACAAGTCACCAGTGGCCAATGCAAGCTTATTGTTTTGCTTCATAGGAAATCCAGCAGGCTTTTCCCCATATAAACCAGCCTTAGTAACAATATCTAGAGCATATTTCCATTGGCACGAAAAGAGACTACGAGCAACCTCAATACCGAGAAAATATTTCAAGACACCCATATCCTTTATATGAAAGCAAGAACTGAGATAAGATTTGAAGCAAGACATCATTTCAACATCATTGCTTGCAATAAGCAAGTCATCAACCTAGATAAGAATCAGCTTTGCAATAGGTGAATAAAGTGTAATACGCACAAGATTGCACAAAACCATAAGACTTCAAAGCACTTACTAATTTGACAAACCAATTTCGTGGCGCTTGGTAAAGACCATATAGAGATTTGTGAAGACGACACACCGCCCTTATCAAGATCAACATGCAAAAATGTGTTATCAACATCCCTCTGATGAATTTACTAATTATAAGCTGTAACAACTAAACGAAAAGTCCATAAAGTAACCATCTTGGCCACGGGAGCAAAAGTCTCATGAAACTACAAGAAAAATATACGATGGCAATGGAATATTACTGACGGAAACGAATCTGTCGGTAATTACTGACGAAAATTAAAATTCATTGGTGAATATGTGGTTAAAAATTTAATTTTGCGACGGACCAAATTTTCGGCAGTAAAGCTGGAGGAAAAACATTCGCGCAAATTTACTGACAAAATATAGCGACGAAAACTATGCAATCGTCAGTAAATCAGGGGGGAAGGCTTCTCCCAATTAAACAGTGACAGAATTTTACCGACAGATACGTTTCAGTTAGTGAATTTTAAGCAACATTGGTCCTTTACCGACGATATTTGCGTTTCGCCGTTAAATTCAAAGTAATCGTTTTTAAAAATAGAAAACGACACCGTTTGGTTTAATATCAAGTGACGTCATTTTGGTTTGGGGGTTAAAGGACCACCGAACTTTTCTTCTCCCTTTCTCCTCTGCGTCTTCATTTTTTTATCGTCGCCATCCTCTCTTTGCCTCGTCGTGCGTCTCCTCTACTTGCCGCGCCTTCATCTCCTTTGCTTGCCGGGTCGTCGTCTCCTTTCCTTGCCACGTTGTCCTATTGTGCGCCTCCTCTCCTAATCATTGTGCGTCTCCTCTCGTTGTCGCGTCGTGCTATCGTCGCCGTCTGCATCTCCCTCCTCACCGTCGCCGCCTGGGTTCTCCTCTCTGTCTACTTGCTTAAGGTATATATATAGTATATTTTTGATGAAATAATTTGATTTATGGCTATAGATACAACATTTTACTTATTTGTGCGGGAATTTGGACATTGATTTAAAGTGCTCATCGTCTAACCTTCATTTTTGGTTTTATTGGGTAAGTTCAAAACAATTGGTTATTCTAATTCAAAATTCGATCTTGCTACTCCAAATCCTACTGAAAACAATTCATTTGAACTATCCAAGCACAAAACTAAAAAGGTCTAGTTGATTACTTTGTCATGTCAGTCTAATTTGCTTTTGACTGTCCTGAAAAACAATATAACTTGTCAATACCAAGTAAAGGTTGTTAAAATGAAGGTTGTTGATTGGATGAATATGTTGATTGCTTAAATGTATATGCAATATTTTCATACATTAATTCATATATTTTTTATGCTATATATGCATATATAAAGGATAATGTACAAATTATATGCTAGGGAATGATTACTATGAGACTTAGTTTTATTG
>JAOTAY010021802.1:0-10108 GCA_025629805.1 Erythroxylum baracoense | reverse complement strand
ACATAGAAGAGAAAAAAATCAACCACAGATGATAGATCACAGAGGATAGTTCATAGGTCAAGGATTATAAGAAGGAGATAAGAAGTAATATGAGTTGAAGCGTATCGTCTGTGTTACTGATCACTGCGTATGGTCTGTGTTACTGTTCATAGAGTATCGTCTATGTTACTATTCACAGACTATCGTCTGTGCTACTGTTCAGAGCGTATCGTCTGTGCTACTGTTCACAGACTATCGTCTGTGCTACTATTCACAGCGTATCGTCTGTGTTACTATTCACAGAGTATGGTCTGTGCCACTGTTCACGCTATCGTCTGGGTTACTGTTCATGGTTATCTTCTGTCCCATTTTTGACCCCTCATAAGATACAATTAACCTTTGTGTTCTTCATGGAAGTTGTAGAGCTTGAAATTCTCTTTCCAACCATATAAAGAATACCTTGATCTGATCCCTCTAGAGAAAGTTATGGCAATTGTAAAACATCATCCGTGTTTCCAAAACTCCTTCTGGGTCACTGTTCACCGCATATCTTTTGTCCCATTTTCGACCTTTCAGAAGATAAAGTTGGTCTTTGAGGTCTTCATGAAAGTTGTAGATTTTGGAGTGGGTTGGATGCCTATAGGAAAACTTCTATTAATAGCCCCGAAGTAGGTATATGTGTAAGGTGTTGAGAAGACGACCCGATGATGATAAGTCTGACGATTTTAGCATGAAAGGGTTAGACTCCGGAAGCGGAGTCTAACAGATGTGGTATCAGAACATGCATGAAAGGGGTTAGATTCCGGAAGCGGGGTCTAACGGATGTTGGTATTAGAGTAAGTAGGAGTTAGACTCCGATAACGGGGTCCAACAGTTGTGGTATCAGAGCAAGTAGGAGTTAGACTTCGATAACGGGGTCCAATACTTTAGGTGGGCAAAAAAGCCCGTTGGCTTAGTCGCAAGGCCCGTTTGGTAGGAAAAACAGCCTGTTAGCACACTTTTGGTGGAAAAACAGTCTGTTGGAATGGTCGTTAGGCACCATCGATGGGTAAAACAACCCATTGGGCACCTTCGTTGGGTAAAATAGCTCATTGGTATGGTCGCTAGGCATCTTTGATGGACAAAGCAGCCCGTTGGCACGGTCTCTTGGTACCCTCGATGGACAAAACAACCCATTCGTTTGGTTGCTAGGCACCTCAGTGGGCACAACAGCCCATTGGCACCTCCATTGGACACCTGTGGTGGAAAAATAGCTAGTTAGGAATCTTCGATGGGCAAAACAAACCATTTGGCATGGGGGTCAGGCACCTTCGGTGGGAAAAATAGCACATTGGCACACCTTCGATGGGCAAGAAAGTCTGTTGACACAGTCGCTAGGCACATTCCTTTGAAAAACACAGCACGTTGGCATACCTTCAGTGGGCAAAACAACCTGTTTGCACACTTTCAATGGGAAAATAACCCGTTGGTACAGTTGCTAGGCACCTTCGAAGGGAAAACCAACCTATTGGCACAATTGCTAGGCACCTTTGGTGGGGAAAAAAGCTCATTAGCATAATCGATAACCTTATTTTTGCAAAACAGCCCATTGGCATGTTCGTTAGCCACCTTTAGTGGGAAAAACAACCCGTTGGAATGGTTGCTAGTCATCTTCGGTGGGAACATAGCCCATTGGAATAGTCTTTAGTCACCTTTGGTGGGCAAAACAGCTCGTAGGTACGATTGCTAGGCACCCTCGGTGGGAAAAACAACCCGTTGGGCACCTTCAGTGGATAAAATAGCCTGTTGGCAAAGTCGCTAGACAACCTCGGTAGGGAAAACAGCCTATTGGCATGGTCGCTTGACACCCTCGGTGGGCAAAGCAATTCATTGGCACAATCCCTAGGCACCTTAGGTGGGCAAAATAGCCCGTTCGCATGGTCAATAGCCACCTTTGGTGGGCAAAACAACCCATTGGCACATTTGCAAGGCTCCTTTGATGGGAAAAATAGCTAGTTGGACACCTTTGGTGGGCAAAACAGCCCATTGAAACGATCGGTAGGTACCCTCAGTGGGCAAAACAACCCGATGGCAAGGTCACTAGGCATCTCAGTGGGTTAAACAACCCATTGGCAGGGTCACTAGGCAGCTTGGGTGGGTAGAATAGCTAGTTGACAAAGTCACTAGGCATCTACGATGGGCAAAACAACCCATTTGCACAGTCGCTAGGCACCCTGGGTGGTCAAAACAACTCGTTCACAAGATCACTAAGCACCTTCGGTGTGCAAAACAACGCGTTGGCACATTCTCTAGGCACCTTTAGTGGGAAAAACAGTCAGTTGGGCATCTTCGGTGAGAAAAATAGCCTATTGGCACAGTCGTTAGGCACGCTAGGTGGGAAAAACAACCCGTGGGGAACCTTAGGTGGGTAAAACAATTAACTGCCATGGTCCCTAGGCAACCTCGGTGGCGAAAACAACCGGTTGGCATGTTTATTAGGCACCTTTGATGGGAAAAACAACTAGTTGGGCACCTTTAGTAGGCAAAACAGCCCTTTGACATGGTCGCTAGGCACGCTCAGTGGGAAAAGCAACCCATTGACATGGTCAATAGGCACCTTCGGTGGGCAAAATAGCCCATCGGCACCTTCAATGGAAAAAATAGCCCGTTGGGCACCTTCAGGTAAAGCAGCCTGTTGGCACGGTGGCTAGGCACGTTCGATGGACAAAGCAACCTATTAGCACTGTGGCTAGGTACCATCAATGGAAAAAATAGCCCATTGGCATGGTCTCTAGGCACTTTCGGTGGGAAAATAGCTCGTTGGCACATCTTCGACGGGAAGAATAACCAGTTGGCACTATCGCTAAGAAGCTTGGGCGGGCAAAACAATCCGTTGGCACGGTCGCTAAGCACCTTCAGTGGGCAAAACAATTCATTTACATAGTTGCTAGGCACCTTTGGTGGGCAAAACAGCCCATTCATAAGGTCACTAGGCACCTTGCTGGGCAGAACAACGTGTTGGCATGTTCGTTAGGCACCTTTAGTGGGAAAAACAATCAGTTGGGCCCCTTCAATGAGAAAAACAGTCTATTGGCACGGTTGCTAGACACCATTGGTGGGCAAAACAACCCGTTGGGCACCTTTGGTGGGCAAAATAGCCCGTTGGCACGGTCTCTAGGCACCTTCGATGGGCAAAATAGCCCGTTGGTATGGTCGCTAGGCAGCTCATTGGGTAAAATAACCAGAAGGCACGGTCGATATGTAGCTTGGGTAGGCAAATCAGCCAGTTGGCATGGTCGCTGGGCACCTTTGGCAGGCAAAACAGCCCGTTGGCATGTTCGCTAGACACCTTTGGTCGAAAAATAGCCAGTTGGGCATCTTCGGTGGGGAAAACAACCCATTGACAAGGTGGCTATGCACCTTCGATGAGCAAGACAGTGCATTGACATGGTCACTAGGCTAATTCAGTGGAAAAAACATGTTGGTGAACATTCAATGGGTAGAACAACCCATTGGCACAGTCGCTAGGCACCTTCAGTAGGTAAAACAGCCCGTTGGCATGTCTTCTAGGCACCTTTGGTGGAAAACAGTCAGTTGGGGATCTTCGACGGGCAAAATAGCCCATTGGCACGGTGGTTAAGCACCTTCAGTAGGAAAAACAGCGCAATGGTAAAACTTCGGTGGGCAAGACAGTCAGTTGGAACGGTCGCTAGGCACATTCGATGGAAAAAACAGCACATTAGAGCACCTTTAGTGGGCAAAATAGCCCGTTTGCACACCTTTAGTGGGCAAAATAACCCGTTGGGACCTTCAACTAGGCACCTTTAGTGGGAAAACAGTCCGTTGGCAGGGTACCTAGGCACCCTCGGTGGGTAAAACAGCCCATTGGTATGGTTGCTAGGCTCCCTCGGTGGGCAAAAGAGCTCGTTGACACGTTCGCTAGGCACCTTTCATGGGAAAAACAGTCCGATGGGCACCTTCAATGGGCAAAACAGCCTGTTGGCACAGTCGTTGGGCATCCTTAGTGGGGAAAACAACCCGTTGGGCACCTTCGGTGGGCAAAATAGCCCGTTGGCACGGTTGCTACGCACACTTGGTGGGAAAAACAGCCTGTTAGGCACCATCGGTGGGTAAAACAGCCCTTTGCAATGACGCTAGGCACCTTTTGTGGGAAAAACAGCCCATTGGCACACCTTCTATGGGCAAAATAGTCCATTGGCGTGGTCATTCAGCACATTCAGTGGAAAAAATGGCCTGTTGGCACGATCGTTAACCATCATCGATGGGCAACACAGTCCATTGGCATCGGTGGACAAAGCAATCTATTGGCATAGTCGCTAGACACCTTCGAAAGGGAAAACAGGTCGTTGGCACACCTTCGATGGACAAAACGGTCTATTGACATGGTCGCTGTGCACTATCAGTGGGCAAAAAAACTCAATGGGTAGCTTCTGTGGGTAAAATAACCCGTTGAAACGATTGTTAGGCAACTTAGGTTGGAAAAACAACCCATTGGCACAGTCGCTAGAAACTTGTGATGGGCAAAACATCCCATTGGCACAGTTGCTAGGCACCCTTGATAAGAAAAAGAACCCATTGGGCACCTTCGATGGGTAAAAAAGCCCGTTAGGACGATTGCTAGGCACCTTCGATGGGCAAAAAATGCATTGGCACAGCCGTTAGGCCCCTTCTGTAGGAAAAACAACTCATAGGGGACATTTGGTCGGCAAAATAGTCTATTGGCAAGGTCGCTAGGCAATTTTTGTGGGTAAAACAGTCCATTGGCAAGGTTGTTAGGCATCATCGGTGGGCAAAATAGCTCGTTGGGCGCCTTCGGTGAGTAAAACAGCCCATCGACATGGAAGCTTGTCACCTTCGTTAGGCAAAACAACCCGTTGGTGTGGTTGCTAAGCAGTCTCGGTGGGATAAACAGCTCATTGGGCACCTTCGATGGGTAGAAAGCATGTCAGCATAGTCGTCAAGAACCTTCGGTGGATGAAACAAGCCTTTGGCTCGTTCGCTGTGCACCTTGGGTTATTAAAATAGCCCGTTGGTATGGTCAGTAGGTACCTTCAGAGGGAAAACCAACCCATTGATACAGTTGCTAGGCACCTTTGGTGGGGAAAAAAGCTCGTTGTCATGATCGATAGGCACCTTATATGGGCAAAAAACCTGTTCACACGATTGTTAGCCACCTTTGGTGGGAAAAACAACCTGTTGGAATGGTTGTTAGTCACCTCCGGTGGGAAAATAGCCAATTGGAATAGTCGTAGTCATCTTTGGTGGGCAAAACAGCCCGTTGACACGATTGCTAGGTAACCTCGGTGGGAAAAACAACCGGTTGGGCACCTTCAGTGGATAAAATAGCCCATTGGAACGGTCCCTAGACACCCTTAGTGGGCAAAACAACCTATTGGCATGGCCGCTTGGCACCCTCGGTGGGCAAAACAATTCATTGGCACTGTCCCTAAGCACCTTTGGTAGGCAAAATAGCCCATTTGCATAGTCACTAGGCACCTTTGGTGAGCAAAACAACTCGTTGGCACGTTAGCTAGGCACATTTGATGCAAAAAATAGTCAATTGGGCACCTTCGATGGGCAAAAATGCTCATTGGCATGATCGCTAGGCACCGACGGTGTGCAAAAGAACTCGCTGGCAAGGTCGCTAAGCACCTTATTGGGCAAAACAGCCAATTGACACAGTTGCCAGGCAGCTTGGGTGGGTAGAATAGCTAGTTGGCACAGTCATTAGGCACCTTCGGTGGGCAAAACAACCCATTCACACAGTCACTAGGCACCTTGGATGGACAAAACAACCCGTTCACAAGGTTACTAGGAACCTTCAATAGGCAAAACAGCCCATTGGCATGGTCTCTAGGCACCTTTGGTGGAAAAAATGGCCCGTTCGGCAACTTTGCTAAGTAAAACAACTCCTTAACATGATTGCTAGGAACCTTCAGTGGAAAATCAACGCTTTGGAATAGTTGTTAGGCACCTTTAGTGGAAAATAGCTCGTTTGCTTTGTTTCTCGTCACCTTCGTTGGGAAAATTAGCCCATTGGGCACCGTTGATGGGTAAAACAGCCCATTGGCATGGTAGCGAGACACCTTCGATGGGCAAAACTTCCCATTGGCATAACCATTATGCCCCTTCGATGGGAAAAACAACTCATTAGTCACATTCGATAAGAAAACAATCCACTAGCACAGTCACTGGGTACCATCAGTTGGCAAAATAATTTTTTGGGCACCTTTAGTAAGTAAAATAGCCAGTTGGCAAGGTCGTTAGGCACCTTCGATGGGCAAGACAACTCATTGGCTCGGTCTTTAAGCACCATCGGTGGGGAAAACAACCTATTGGCAAGATTGCTAGGCACTTTAGTGGGGAAAACAGCCCGTCGGCCCTGTCGTTAGGAAGCTTGGGTGGGCAAAACAACTTGTTGACATGGTCACTAGGCACCTTCGGTGGGCAAAACTATTCTTTCGCACAGTCGCTAGGCATATTGGGTGGGCAAAACAACTCGTTCATAAGGTCATTAGGCACCTTCGGTGGGCAAAACAGCAGGTTGACATGTTCGCTAGGCAGCTTTAGTAGGAAAAATAGTTAGTTGGGCATCTTCGGTAGGAAAAACTGCCTGTTGGCACGGTCACTAGGCCCGCTTGGTGGGCAAAACAACTCGTTGGGCACCCTCGGTGGGAAAAACAACTTGTTGGCACGCTTGTTAGGCACCTTTGGTGGGAAAAACAGCTAGATGGGCAACTTTGGTGGGTAAAACAGCCCGTTGACACGATCGTTAGGCATCCTCGATGGGAAAAACAACTCGTTCCAATGGTCACTAGGCACCTTCGATGGCGAAAATAGCCCGTTGGCACGATGTCTAGGCACCTTTGGTGGGAAAAACAGCCAGTTGGGCACCTTCGGTGGGCAAAACAGCTCGTTGGCATGATCGCTAGGCACCTTCAGTTGAAAAACAGCCCATTGGCACACCTTCAGAGGGAAAAATAGCCCGTCATCACTGTTGCTAAGAACGTTAGGTAGGTAAAACAACCCGTTGGCACGATCAGTAGGCACCTTCGATGGGCAAAATAGTTCATTCGCACCATCGCTAGGCACCTTAGGTGGGCAAAATAGCCAGTTCGTAAGGTCTCTTGGCACCTTCAGTGGGCAAAACAGAGCATTGCCATGTACGCTAGGTACCTTTAGTAGGAAAAACAGTCAGTTGGGCACCTTCGGTGAGAAAAATAGCCTATTGACATAGTTGCTAGGCACCATCAGTGGGCAAAATAACCCGTTGGGAACCTTCTATGGGTATAATAGCCTATTGGCAAGATCGTTAGGCACCTTTGGTGGGCAACACAGCCTATTGGCACAGTCTTTAGGCACCCTCGATGGGCAAAATAGCCAGTTTGCCTAGTCGCTAGGCAGCTGGGTGGGCAAAACAACGTGAAGGCATGGTCGCTAGGCAGCTTAGGTGGGCAAAACAACTTGTTGACACGATCCTTGGGCACCTTCAGTGGGCAAGACAACTCGTTGGCATGCTCGCTAGACTCCTTTAGTGGAAAATAGCCTGTCAGGCATCTTCGGTGGGTAAAACAACCCATTGGCACGGTGGCTATGCACCTTCGGTAGGAAAACCAGCCCTTTGGCATAACTTCAGTGGGCAAAACTACCAGTTGGCACTGTCGCTATGCATCTTCTGTTGGAAAAACAGACCGTTGGTCACTTTCGATGGGAAAAACAGACCGTTGGCATACCTTCGGTGGTAAAAACAGCCCTTTGGCACGGTTAGTAGGCACCTTCGGTGGGGAAAAAGTCAATTGCCACACTTTTGGTGGGCAAAACAGCCCATTAGCACGGACATAAGTTGCCTTCAATGGGAAAAACACTCATTGGCACTGTCGCTAGGCACTTTTGGTGGAAAATAGCCCGTTGGCACACCTTCAGTTGTCAAAACAACCAGTTTGCACGATCGCTAGGTACCTTCGGTAAGGAAAACAACCCGTTGGCATAGTCACTATGCATTATTGGTTAAAAAAATAACTCGTTTCCACACCTTCGGTGGGAAAAACAGCCAGTTGGCACAGTTGACAGGCACTTTTGGTAAGGAAAACAACCTGTTGGGCACCATCAGAGGGTAGAACAGCCTGTTGGCACAGACGCTAGACACTGTTAGTGGGAAAAATAGCTAGTTGGCATGGTAGCTAGGCACCATTAGTGGGAACAACAGCCCATTGGGACACCTTTGGTGGGAAAAACAGCTCGTTGCCACAATTGCTAAGTACCTTCGGTGGGAAAAAAGCCCGTTGGTACATCTTTGATGGGCAAAACAGCCCGTTGACATGAACGCTAGGCACCTTCGGTGAGAAAAATGCCCATTGAGCACATTCAGTGGGAAAACAACCTGTTGGCACAACTTTGACTGGCAAAACAGCCTGTTGGCACGACCGGTATGCACTTTCAGTGGGAAAAATAGCCCGTTGGATGTCTTTGGTGGGAAAAACAACTCGTTGGCACACCTTCGACGGGCCAAACAGCCCATTGGCAAGGTTGTTAGGCACCTTTGGTGGGAAAAACAACCTGTTGGCACAACTTTGATGGCCAAAGCAGTCTCTTGGCACAACTTTGATCGGTAAAATAGCCTGTTGGCATGGCCGGTATGCACTTGCGGTGGGAAAAATAGCCCGTTGGATATCTTCGGTGGCAAAAACAACCCGTTGGCGCACCCTCGGTGGGCCAAACAACCCGTTGGCAAGGTTGTTAGGCACCTTCAGTAGGTAAAACAACCCGTTGGCGTACCTTCAGTAGGCAAAATAGCTGTTGACACGGTCGCTACGCGCGTTCAGTGGAAAAAACATCCCGATAGACTCCCTCGATGGGAAAAGCAGCCCATTGACATGATCATTTGGCACCTTCGGTGGGAAAAATAATTCATTGGCACATCTTTAATAGAAAAATAGCCCTTTGGCACAATTGCTAGGCACATTTGATGGGAAAAACAACCTGATGGTGCACCTTCGATGGGCAAAACAACTAATTGGCACAGCTATTAGGCACCTTCAGTGAGGAAAACAACAGTTTGGGCATCTTCAGTGGGAAAAACAGTATGTTGGCATGGTCGCTAGGCACCTTAGGTGGGAAAAACAACTTGTTTGGAACGGCTTCGGTGGGTAAAACAGCCCATTGGCACAGTCGCAAGGTATCTTCGGCGGGAAAAACAACCTATTGAGCACCTTCGATGGGAAAAGCAACCCATTGGCATTGTCGCTAGGCGCCTTCGGTAGAAAAAAGCCCGTTGGCACACCTTTGGTGGGCAAAATAGCCCGTTAGCACAGTCAATAGGCACTGACGGTGAGAAAAACAACCTGTTGGCACACCTTCAGTGGGCAAAACAGCGGGTTGGCACGATCGTTGGGCATCTTTAGTGGGAAAAATGACCTATTGGCAAGGTCAGTAGGCACCTTTGGTAGGAAAAATAGCCCATTGGCACAGTTGCTAGGTACCTTCGATGGGAAAAACAACCCGTTAGCATACCTTCGGTGGGTAAAACAGCCAGTCGGTAAGAACGTTAGGCACCTTCGGTGTGAAAACAACATGTTGGCACAGTCGCTAGGCACCTTCGGTGGGAAAAAACCTATTGGCGCACCTTCAGTGGGCAAAATAGCCATTGGCACATCATTGAGCACCTTGGGTGGGAAAAAAACCCATTGGTGCACTTTATGTAACATCCCGTTTCCATACAAAGGGTTGAACTATAGAAACTGGTACACGTGAGATCAATCGGAGAAATGAGGAAAACCCATCTCATGCTCATGCATTATATAATATGCATATACACGTGAACAGTGATTTTTGCACATGAAAAATGACTGGACATGCATTCATGACATTTCCCGGTATAATTGTGAATAAATGTGAATTGTGAAAAATATGCTTTGCGTGTATAAAAATTGTATTGGAGAAGGTTATAGTGGTTTTCTGATTTTTAGAGAATTTTAGAAAATTTTTGGGAATTTTTTGGGGCCGTTTCTGGACTAGGAAAACTGCCAAGTGGCAGAATAAGGGTTTACCGGTAGAGGAAATGACTGTCCAATGGCACTGGAAACTTAGACATATGAATTTAAGAATTTTTGAATTGAGCCATTGGAATTTT
>JAOTAY010021801.1:0-10108 GCA_025629805.1 Erythroxylum baracoense | reverse complement strand
AGGGAAAGGGTTAAGAGATTGTTAAAGGATAACATTCTCCCAACTCTGACTTCAGTGATATGGAAATATGTATCGATTGTTGTAGGGATAAGTTGACCAAGATAAAGAAAAAAGGGTCAACTCGTGCTTCTAGTTTATTGGACCTCATACATACAGACATTAGTGGTCCCTGTATAGTTATGTTATGCAATGCTAGATATTTTATGACGTTTATATACGATTATTCCCACTATAGTTATGTTCTTACTTAAGGAAAAGTCTGAAGTTCTTGATAAGTTCAAGATCTTTAAAACTAAGGTTGAGAATCAGTTAGGAAAATCAATAAAGATAGTCAAATCTGATAGGAGAGGGGAATACTATGGTAGACATGGGATTGCAGGACAAGGAAAGGGTCTGTTTGTCAAGTATTTGGAATCAATTGGAATAGTGACTTAGTTCACTATGCCAGGTAGTCCTGAGCAAAAAGGTATGGCCAAAAGGAGCAATCGCACCCTAAAGGATATAATGAGGTCAATATAGAGTAGGACTAACCTACCTGAATACCTTTGGGGGCCATCAAGACTCATTGTATATCTTGAATAGAGTCTCAAGTAAGTCACTATTCAAGATGTCTTTTGAACTCTGGAAAGGGTGGAAGCCAAGCCTAAATTCATGTGTGGGGCTGCCCTGCTAAGGTAAGATTATATAATCCTTATGAGAGCTAATTACAACCTCGTTTTACTCGTTGCTATTTAGTAAGTTATCCCAACCACTCTAAGAGCTACAAATTGTATTATAGAGAAGGAGGGGTCAGAATAGTGGAATCGCAGGCGGCTAAGTTTCTCGAATATGATGTCTATGATGAGGGAGGATCTTCACATCCTCCAGGAGATAGCAGGATGGATACTACGATCATTTCATATCCGTCCCTCACACAGTCAGGTCTAGTGGACGAAGGTCCGAGTACCATGCCTATGCAGGCACAGGGACCTATACCTATTTAGGAAAAGGTTTATGAGGTATAAGAACCTATTCAGTTATGCAGATCCGTCAGAGAGAGGCAACTTGCTATCCCATCAGATTCCATAGTCTATTTGGATGAGCAAGACTATGACATTGGACATGTTATGGATCCAATTACTTTTACATAAGTTATTTTTAGACCCCATGCGGACTTATGGTGGGAAGCAATGAAGGATGAGATGCAATCTATGAGGCATAATAAAGTATGAGAGCTTGTTGATTTACCTCAACATTGCAGTCCTGTCAGTTGCAAATGACTATTTAAGACCAAAAAGGACACACAGGGTCAAGTTGAATGGTTTAAGGTGCATTTGGTTGCTAGGGGATTCACTTAGAGAGAAGGAGTTAACTTCAATGTTACCTTCTCTCCTATATTCTCGAAGGATGCATTTTGAGTGATTATGATAATAATAGCTCATTATGATATAGAGGTACATCAGATGGACTTTAAAACTACTTTCCTAAATGGTGACCTTTATGAGGAGGTCTATATAGAGTAACCTGAAGGATTTCAGGATCAAGATGCAACTAACAAAGTTTGTAAGTTGACTAAATCAATATACGGTCTAAAACAAGCTTTTAGACAATGGTACCTAAAGTTTGATGAGGTTTTAACCTCATTCGGCTTTGTAGAAAACAAAGTTATAAGATCCTTATACTATAAGATCAGTGAGAGCAAAGTTATCTTCCTATTATTGTACGTGGATGATATTTTGCTAGTGTCAAATGATTTGACCATGTTACATGAGGTAAAGTAACTTTTTCCAAACACTTTGACATGAAGGATTTAGGTGAAGCACCTTTTGTCCTCGGTATACAGATTCATCGGGGCAGATCTTAACACTTATTGAGTCTCTCACAAAGAGCGTACATTGACTGAGTGCTACAAAGGTTTAACATGGCTGAATGTAAACCTGTTGTAGCACCTATCTTTCATGGCGAGAGATTACCTTTGGCACAGTATCCAAAGAATGAAGTTAAAAAAGAGGCTATGAAAAATGTCCTATACTCTAGTGCAGTTGGTAACCTGATGTATGACCAGGTGTGCACTAGACCGGACATTGCATTTGCTGTTGGACTGCTAGGTCGATATTTGACTAACCTGGGTGTCGACCATTGGAATGCAATTAAACGAGTGTCGAGATACCTAAAGGGAACCAAGGATTATATATTGACATACAGAAAAGTCAATGATTTAAACCTCGAAGGGTATACAGACTCTAATTTTGTTATTTGTCTGGATGATCATAAATCTACTTTAGGGTACATTTTTACGTTGGCAGATGGTGCAGTATCATGGAATAGTATCAAGCAGACACTGGTAACTTCCTCGACCATGCATGCAGAGTTTGTTGCATATTATGGAGTTGATACACAGGTGGTTTGGCTCAGAAACTTGATTTCTGAGTTATATGTGATAGATTCGATAGCTAGACTCATTCGATTATATTGTGATAATCTTACTGCAATTTTGTTCAGTAACAACAATAAGAATATCACAGGTTCTAATCATCTAGAGGTCAAATACTTGACCATAAAGGAGTTTATTCAAAAAGGTGACATCAAAATGGAGCATATCAAGACAGAGGAGATTTTAGCTGATTTATTGACTAAAGGACTTCGCCTACTAGTGTTTGTTAAATATATATCCGGTATGGGCGTATTAAGGTCCTTGGACGTTAGTAGTTAAGGATCATTGTATTTGCTCCTTAAATGTTTGTACATTTTAATGTATTATAACATTATGGTTATTTATTAATGCAGATGGTCATCTTTTTACCCTCAATAATAGTTGTTCTTGTGTATAGTCATAATATATATGAAAGCCTTAAGATTTATGTTGATCTTAAGCATTTTAAAGGTCATTAGGCATGTATAAAGATTGACCTTGAGCCTATGTTAGTTAGATAAATACAGTTTAGTACGGATATCCATACATTTGACATGACATAGGAGGATATAAAGTTTAATTTCATAAAGGTTCTCTGATGCAGTTTAGCATTCAGTTAGAGAACATAAAGGTTTTCTCTAATGTTGTTTAGCATCCGGTGAGAGAAAACAAGGTTTTCTCTAATGCTATTTAGCATTTGGTAAGAGAAAACAAGATTTTCTGCTGCATTTTAGCACATGCAGTTTAGCATAAAGTTGGAAAAATCGAGACCTACAATCGAAGATGATACGTATTTGATCATACATGTATCATCCTAATTGGCCACACTCCGTTTGCCCATTCATTTTAATAAGGTATTAGATATTGCCTTATAGGACGGAATGTTGGTCTTTCATTGCCTTTGGATTAAATGCTTTCTAATTTTTAAATTTGGTACCAATACAATAGCGCAACTTAACCAAGTTTTCAAACTAGTTTTAAACTTGAGTCAAAACTGCAATTAATGATTGTCCAAGGGGGAGAATGTTGGACAATTTTATCCTTTCTCATTATATAGGACAACTATTAATTGTAATTTTTAGTTTTTCAATAACTTATCGGTTAAGTTATGTAATTTAATCCAGATAAAGGTAATAAAGTGGCCCAATAAATGATCTAAATTAATGGGTCAAAATTTAGGAGGAACATGGATCCCGATTAGTGTAGATTAGACCCATATCGAGCTTGTGATGGGGAAGCCCGATATAGAAGCTATTTATAAAGGTCAAGGTCTCCTGCAATTGCTCATATCATTCATAAGCATACGGATCTTCTGATCCATTAAGAGCGTTTACGTATTGAGAAAACTGGAGAAAGACGTTAACAAACAGCTTATGCATTGCATTGCTCTGGACTTTCTATGTTTTGGATTCTAAGGCTTATGAATGTGAACTTTTTAGATTTTGGGTGTCTTACGTTTTTCATGTTTTATGAAGCTATTTTCATGTATTTAACTCTTAAATAAACTTTTAATTATATTGATAATTCAATTATAAATTGAATGTCAGGTTTTAAAATATTCACTCTAAACTTTTTAAATTGTAAGAATATTTAATCATGCAATTGCAATTTTAATTTCAAAATTAATGAATAACAATCAAACATATTTTAATCAAATTATAAAATTAAAGTTTGCCTTCATATTACTGTTGGAAAATCATAATGAGATCTAATCCTGACCATAGCAGAATAATTACGAAACTTTTTCGTATTTTAATTTCCTGATATCCAAGATCACTTTAATTCTATAAAATGTTTAACAATTAAATTATATTAAAGTATGAATTTTAATTCGTATTTTATTTTAAAGCTTTATCATATTCTTGTCAAAATAGGTTGAGAGAACTCTGTAACTCTTACAAAGAGTGTTAAACAAGAAATGTTAGTTTTATTAGAGCTTAATCCTATTTATAATAAATTTTGGACATTTATTAGAGCTTAATCCTATTTATAATAAATTTTGAACATTTTAGTAATTTAATCGAAATTAGATTCTAATTCTAGTTAAACTTTAATAAGAATTACAAATAATTCTAATTAAATACCAATTATGTCCAAATAAGATTTAATATCTTATATTGATCCTTATTTATTAAATATCTCATATTTAATCATAAAGTTTCTTAAATTTACTATCAAGTCCAACTTGATTAAAGTATCTTTACTCTCTTTAACCTGTTCTATATGTGAAATCCATTTGGTTACGAAATAAGTTGGCAATGGATACAAATTATAACCCTAAATTATATTTATGATTAGATAAATTAAACTCTTTTAATTTATCTTTATTTCTTTAAGTAGTATCACAACATAACAATCCCTATATAAGATAACTTTGGAGACCTTGAATCAAAAAATCACTTATAGATATATAAGTAGTGTTCCAAATGAATTTCTCATATCGGGTTAGTTCAGTAAACTTGTTCTTTAAGAAGCACATACCCTTTTGTTTAAGTATCTCTATATTTTAGCCTACGAGATCGAATATTTTCTTTATAAGAAAAAAAATATAACGTGTGTTAGTCTTTTTATGGTTTATTAATGTCTAATCTTAATATAACAATGACTATGAATAGGGAATAATATATAAATGCAATATGAATCTCATAATTATAATTTCATTTGCAATGCATAATTATCTTTTAGACTTTATCATATACATCTAAGTATGTATAAAACAAAAAATGTCTTTAAATAATTATACTTACATTACTTATTTACAACGTATAAAATTATCACAATCATTAGTATAACATATAATTCATAATTTTAAACCTTATTTTACAATAATATTGTAAAAAACCTTAAAATAGTTAACAACAACAATACCCAATTATAGTCTAGCTAAAATGCAGAGGAAGTTGGATATATACAACCTTATTCTTAAACAGTAGAGATAGAGGGAACAATAATCAAAGGGCAAATCATCAACTTTAACAGCTTCCGCCACCGCCACCCCCTCCACAACCTCCACCGCCACCGCCTCCGCTACCACAACCTCCACCTCCACCTCCTCCGCAACCTCCACCGCCACCGCAACCGCCACCGCCACCACCACCATTTTTGGGACGCTTCATTTTGCTACCAAAGAAACACATGAAAGCAAATGAAAGAGCTCGGCCAAAGTTTCAACGCCTCTTTTTCTCTTAAATAATATAACAATCACAAAAGCATAATAATTCTCCTAAAACTCCTCCTTTTTTATACTTGAGGGTTTCGGTTCCAATACAATAACTCGTTCATGGGTTGTTCGTTACCAAGTTGCCATGGTCATGCTGAAGCCACGTTGCCCCCGTCGACTTCATTGGTCTTAGCCAGAGAAGAGAATTTAATATCTACCAATCACCCAGAAGAATGTAGGGGACCACAACCTTGTATCAAGCATTTTCCTAAGTCAAAATTGTTGATTATGCCAATGTCCAACTGTCAAGTAACGAGTTTATCAAGTTTACCGGTCAATCTGTCATTTTGTCCTCTTCAAAATGGTCCCATGTTCTGGCATGCAACCTGGTCTAAATAAAATAATATTATTTTATTAAAATTTAACAATACCTTGTTTAATAATTAAAATTTTAATTAAAAAAATCACATCATTTTATTAAAAGATATTAGTTTAAGTTTAATAAATTAAATTTAAGAAATTTAAATTGAAAATGGAAAATTATAATCTAATTTTGGCCATTCCCATTTCGAATTAGTTGACTGTTTCTTAAGTAACCATCTGTTAAGTTTCATTTGAATAAAATCAGAATAAAGGAATCGAAGTCCAATAACTTAAATGTCCAGAGATTTGAGATCTTGATCTATCGTTTAATTACACCAAACAACGATATTATTGATTCTATAAGAACAGTTCAAGACATGGAAAGAACACATCTTTCGGTTTTCCGACAGTAAGGTTCATAAAACCACAACCAGGAGCCATCGCCTTCAGCATCATCTCATGGAGCTTTAGGAGCGTCTTCGGTAGCACCAAATCGCATGTCGCCACCTATCGGAACTGCTCCAACCGAAGTTCCAATCACAGTAAGGTTCCAGCCGCTGCCCTTCGCAGGCTCCTCATATCCGACAGCCACAACAACAAGAAATCTCAAAACTTATTCCGCGGCAACCAAACAACCAACGCCGGCCCTCACATGATGTTTACCAGATTTTCAACACCACAAAGATCACATGCATGATGCCGCTTATTCCAAATTCAAGCAGCTTATGCATTGTATGGTTCTGGACTTTTATTGTTCTGGGTTCGAAGGCTTGGTTTGGAGGAGCGGTGACGGTTAATAACCTGCTGAAATCAACCTGCTGAAATGATATGTATTTGGGATTGTTGTTTTGGTAACTGCTGAAATGTGAAAATAGGTGCTTGGCAAGTGCGATTGCGATTGCTGAAAAGAGATAAAATGACTAAAAAGTCCGTTAATTTAATAAACTATTAATTGTTGTATAAATAATTAAAAAATATATTATTAGTCATATCAAATTAAAATTATAAATAATAAAATATTAAATTAAAATAAGAAAATATAAATAAAAGAAATATAGTAAAAAATATTTCAAAAAAATACATTATTAGTCATATAAATTCAAATTATAAATATTAAATTATTAAATTAAAAAAGAAAATATAAATAAAATAAATTTAGTAAATAAAATATTTCACCTTACTTAAATACTACTGGCAAAAACTTCCTTCTATTAATTAAGTAAGAGTATAATGGAAAATACTAAAATATCATGAGGTTATTATTGGAAGGTAAAATTTTCACCGCATAAGCAGTTTCCTACCATAGGCCCCTTTCTGCTTATCTATTTCTGCGGTAGTACCGCAGTTTTCTCCAATCTGCGGTTGTTGCCCACAAATCCAAACGTGTGACTGTGTTTGAAAACTTTAGTGGATAAGTACTTATCTCCACCGTATCGCAGATCCAAACGCAGCCTAAGTCTTGTCAATCTCAACTTTTCATATTTTTGATGTCTTACATTTTTTAAAAATATTTTTGGGTGTTTTATGAAACTAAGTTCGTATATTTGTTTAACTCTTAAACAAATTTTTAATCATATTGATTATTCAATTCTAAATTGAATATCGGGTTTTAAAATATTTAATCTCAACTTTTTAGATTGTAAGAATATTTAATCATGCAACAATTGCAATTTCAATTTCAAAATTAATCAATAACAATTAAACATATTTTAATCAAATTATGAAATTAAAGTTTGTTGTGTTATTGCTTCTGGAAAATAAGGACGAAATTGAATCTTAATCATAGCGAAATAATTACGAAACATTTTTATATTTTGATTTCCCGAAAATCAAGTTCACTTTAATTCTATAAAATGATTAACAAATAAATCATAATAATGGTATTCACAAAATAGGTTGAAATAACTTTGTAATTCTTGCGAAGAGGATTAACACAAGAATTCCTAGCTCCATTAGAGCTAAAGTATATTTATAATAGGCTTTGGACATTTTAGTAATTTAATTGAAATTAAATTCTAATTCTAATTCTAATTAAATACTAATTATGTCCAAATAAAATCCAATATCTTATATTGATCCTTATTTATTAAATATCTCATATTTAATTATCAAGTTTCTCAAACTTTACAATCAAGTTCAACTTAACTAAAGTATCTTTCTTCTCTTCAACTTGTTTTTTTATGTGAGACTTATTAAGTTACCAAATAAGTTGTCAATGCATATAAATTAAAGCTAAAATTCATATTTAGGATTAAATAAATTAAACTCCTTTAATTTATCTTTAATTCTCTAATTAAACAATTTTTATTCATAGATTAAAATTAGCATCTAGCAATATATCATGACCACATAAATATTTAATAATATCAAAGTAATTTTGACTAACCTTTTTGTGCATGACTTTTTTTCCGTATAATTCAATTATTTCATCATACAACGATCATATTAGACATAGAGCATGAAATTAATGTTTACTTTATTTTAAGTCCAATCATATTGATTCATCACCATTAGTTATTGATTCAATTAATGACATTTATACATTATTTACAAAACTTTATTCCACCTTGGTCAAGGATTTCCATAATCAATACTAATCGAGAATAATATAACATTTTTCCTAATTACTTTAGGGTGATTAATCATATCTTAATTACTCAACTATCTCTATATAGTTCATACTACATCCAATGACTACTGAATAAGCTATCCATGATTCGAATAGGTCATAAGTAGCATCAAAATATAGCAATCCTTATACAAGATAACTTTGGAGACTTTAAGTCAAATGATCACTTACACAATCATCACAATAGGAATTTCTATAGACATACAAGTAATGTTCCAAATGGATTTCTCATGTCGGGTCAGTTGAGAAAACTTTGTAATTCTTACATAAAGGATTAAGCAAGAAGTGCTAGCTCAATTAGAGCTTAAGCATATTTATAATATTTTTTTTCATTTTAATAATTTAATTGAAATTAAATTCTAATTTCAATTAAATTTTAATTACAATTACAAATAATTCTAATTAAATACCAGTTATATCCAAATAAGAATCAATATCTCATATTGATCCTTATTTATTAAATATCTCATATTTAATCATAAAGTTTCTCAAACCTTACATCAAGTCTAACTTGATTAAAATATCTTTTTTTTCTTCAACCCGTTTTTTATGTGAGACATATTAAGTTCCCAAATGTATTGGCAATTGATATAAATTATAACCTTCAATCATATTTAAGATTAGATAAATTTAACTCCTTTAATTTATCTTTAATTATCTAATTAAACAATTTATATCCAAAAATCAAGATTGGCTTCTAGCAACACTTCATGGCCACCCAAATATTTAAAAATATCAATGTGATTTTGACTAAGCTTTTCATGCATGACTTTTTTTAAATATATTTCAATCATTTTATTATACAATGTTTTGATTAGACATAGAGTATGAAATTAATGTCTATTCTATTTTGAGTTCAATTATATTAGTTCTCCACTATTAGTTATAAATTCAATTAATGACATTTGTAAACTAATTACAAAATGTCATTCCACTTTGATCAAGAATTTTCCAAATCAATATTAACTAAGAACAACAGAACATTCTCTTTGACTACTTTTGGGTGATGAATCATATCTTGATTACTCAACTTCCTCCATATAGTTCATGTTACATCCAATGACTATCGAATGAGCTTTCTATGATTAGAATAGGTCAAAGTAGTATCAAAACATATAAATTGCTATACTAGATAACTTTGGGGACCTAAAGTCAAATGATTACTTATACAATCATTACAAGGAGAATTCCCATAGACAAATAAGTAATATTTCAAATGAATTTCTCAGTGAATTTGTTCTCTAACAAGCATCCTCATCTTTGTTTAAGTATCTTTATACTTTAGCTTACGAGGTTAACTACTTTCTTTATAAGGAAAAACATGGTGTGTGCTATTTTTTTATATTCTATTAATATTCATTCTTAATAGAATAATAGTTGTGAATAATTTAAGAATAATACATAAATGTATAATGAATCTCATAATTATAATCTTATTATAATTTCATTTACAATGTATAATTATCTTTTGGATTTTTTTTTTTTGATGAAATGGGCGCGAGCAAAAAAGTTCAGCTATTGGTTAGAAGCTAAGAAGCCGCTAAACCCAACAGACAGAACAGAA
>JAOTAY010021800.1:0-10109 GCA_025629805.1 Erythroxylum baracoense | reverse complement strand
TATTTGGTGGGCAAAACAACCCTTGGTGGGATCACGGTGCACCTTCGATGGGAAAATACCTTGTTCTGCACCTTTGGAGGGAAAAACAACAAGTTTCCACGTTTGCTTAGCACCTTCGGTGGGAAAACAACCCATTTGCACATATTTGGTGGGCAAAACAACCCTTGGTGGGATCACGGTGCACCTTCGATGGGAAAATACCTTGTTCTGCACCTTTGGTAGGAAAAACTGTCCATTGGTACACCTTTTGTGGATAAAGCAGCTCATTGGGTACCGTTGGTGGCAAAAAGAGCTTGCTGGTAAGTTCGCTAGGCACCTTCAGTGGGAAAAATAACCCATTGGCGCACCTTCAGTGGGAGAAAAGCATGTTGACATGTTCGCTAGGCATCTTTGGGGAAAAATAGCCTGTTGGCACACATTTGGTGGGCAAAACAGCGTGTTGGCAGGGTTGCTACGTACCTTCAGTGGGAAAATTAACTGGTCAACCTATTGGCACGGTCGATAGGTACCTTTGATGGAGAAAACAGCCAGTTGGGCACCCTTGGTAGGAAAAATGACCTATTGGCACGGTAGCTAGGCACCTTCGGTGGGCAAAGTAGGCCGTTGGCTGACATTTGGTGAGCAAAACAACCAACTGGTAAGGTTGTTAGGCACCTTCAGTGGGAGGAACAGTCTGTTGACCACCTTTGGTGGGAAAAATAGCCCTTTGACACACCATCAATAGGCAAAACAGCTAGTTGGCATTCCTTCGATGGGCAAAACTGCCCATTGACAGTTTTACTAGGTATCTTTGGTGGGGAACACAGCCTGTTAGCACACCTTCGATGCGCAAAACAGTACGATGGAAGGGTCGCTAGGCACCTTCGGTGGGACAGTAGCCTGTTGGGCACATTCAGTGAGAAAAAAGCCTGTTGACAAAACTTTAGTGGACAAAGCACACCCTTGGGCACCTTTGGTGGGTGAAACAGCCTATTGACACATTTGCTAGGCACCGTTAGAGGTAAAAGCAGCCCCTTGGCAGAACGTTGGAGGGTAAGATAACCCTTTGGCACTATCACTAGGCATCTTCAGGGGAAACAATAGCCCGTTGTCCACCTTTGGTGGGAAACACAACTCGTTGGCAAACCTTCAATGGGCAAAACAACTAGTTAGCACAGTCACTAGGCACCTTTGGTAAGAAAAATAGCCTGTTGACATGTTTGCTATGCAACATCAGTGGGAAAAACAACCCGTTAGCACATGTTTGGTGGGCAAAAAAGCTAGTTGGTAGGGTGGCTATGCACCTTTGGTGGGAAAAATAGCTCGCTAGCCAGTTGGGCACACATTCTGTGGGCAAAAGAGCCCGTTGGCATAGTTGGTAGGCACCTTCAGTGGGAAAAATAGCCCGTTGATGCGTTTCCTAGGTACCTTCAGTAGGAAAACAGCCCGTTGGGCACACATTCTATGGACAAAAAAGCTTGTTAGCATAGTTGCTAGGCACCTTCAGTGGGAAAAACAGCCCGTTGACACGTTTGCTAGGTACCTTTAGTGGGAAAACAACCCATTGGGCACCTTTGGGGGGAAAAACAGTCTGTTGGCAAACCTTTGGTAGGCAAAAGAGCCCATTGGCACACGTTTGCTATTCAAAAGAGCTCGTTGACACTTTCACTAGGCACCTTTAGTAGGAAAAATAGCCCATTGGCACACATTCGGTGGGCAAAAAAGCCAATTGGCAGGGTGGCTATGCACCTTCGATGGGAAAAATAGCCCGTTAACTCGTTGGAGAGTCGCTAGGCACCTTCAATAGGCAAAACAGTTCGTTGGCACTCATTTTATGGGCAAAAGAGCCTATTAGCACAGTCGCTAAGAACCTTCAGCGCGAAAACAACCCGTTGGGCACCTTAAATGGGAAAAACGGTTTGTTGGCACAGCTTCGGTAGGCAAAATAGCCCGTTAGCATAGAATCGATGAGCAAAACAATCCATTGGGTACCTTTGGTGGGAAAACAACATGTTGGGCACCATTGGTGGGAAAAATAGCCTATTGGCACACAATCGATGAGCAAAATAGTCCATTGGTAGACCTTCGGTGGGCAAATAGCCTGTTGACACACCATCAAAGGGCAAAACAACTCGTTGACATTATCGCTAAGCATCTTTGGTGGGAAAAATGACCAGTTGGAACACCTTTGGTGGGAAAATAGACCGTTGGGCACAATTATTGGGAAAACTTTGGTGGACAAACTAGGAACCTTCAGTGGGAAAATTGCCTTTGACAGACCTTTAGTGGGCAAAGCAGCCCCTTGGCACATTTGCTAGGCATCTTCAATAGGAAAAACAGCCCGTTGGCTTACATTTGGTGGGCAAAACTGCCTGTTGGCAGGGTCGCTATGCACCTTCAGTGGGAAAACAACCCGTCGGCCTATTGATTAGGTCGCAAAGCACCTTTAGTGGAGAAAACAGCTTGTTGGACACCTTCTGTGCAAAAAACTGCCTGTTGGCATGTCTTTGGTGGACAAAACATCCCATTGGGCACCTTTTGTGGCAAAAACAACCTACTAGCATGATCGCTAGGCACCTTCGGTGGCAAAAATGGCTTATTAAAGCACCTTCTATAGACAAAATAGCTCATTGGGCAAAACAACCTATTGGTAGACCTTCAGTGGGAAAAACATCACGTTGGTAGTCCTTCGGAGGAAAAACAACCCGATGGCACAGTCACTAGGCACCTTTGGTGGGCAAAATAATCGTTGGCTGACATTCGATGAGAAAACTAGTCCGCTGGTAGGGTCGCTAGGCACCTTCGGTGGGAAAATAGCCCGTTGGCACAACTTCCATGGCCAAAATAGCCGCTACGCACCTTCGATGGGAAAAAATCCTGTTGCGCACCTTCGGCGGGAAAAGTAGCCTATTGGCATGCCTTTGATGGACAAAACAGCCCGTTGGGCACCTTTTGTGGGAAAAATAGCTTGTTGACATGTTCGTTTGGCACCTTCAATGGGAAAAACAGCCCGTTGGTAGTACTTTGGTGGGAAAAACAACCCGTTGGCATGTTAACTAGGCACCTTTTGTGGGTAAAATAGCCTGTTGGCACCTTTGATGAGAAAAACAACATGTTCGTAGGGTCATTAGGAACCTTCAGTGGGCAAAATAGCTCTTTGACAAAATAAGTCGTTGGCACGATAGGTAAAATAACCCATTGACACAGTCTCTAGGCACCTAAGGTGGGAAAAACATCCCTTTGGGAACAATTCGTGGCAAAAACAAATCCTCTAAACACCTCCAATCGGCCAAATAGCCCGTTGACACACATTTATTAGGCAAAATAGTTCATTGGCACGATTGTTGGCACCTTTGGTGGGAAAAACAGCTCATTGGCACGGTTGCTAGGCATCTTTGGTGGCAAAACAACTCGTTAGGCATCGTCAATGGGAAAAATAGCCTATTGGCACACCTTCGATGGGCAAAATAGCCCTTTGGCACATCTTTTATGGGCAAAATAGCCCGTTGGCACGATCATCATGTGCCTTCAATGTGAAAAATAGCCTATTGACACGGTCGCTAGGCACCTTAGGTGGGAAAGCTAGTTCGTTGGGAATCTTCGACAGGAAAATACCCCGTTGGTACACCTTTGGTAGGCAAAACAACCTATTGGCGCACCTTTGGTTGGCAAAAAGGCTAGTTAGCAGGGTCACTAGGCACCTTCAGTGGGTAAACAGCACGTTGGGCTCCTTTGTGGGAAAAACAGCCTATTGGCACACCTTTGGTAAGCAAAATAGCCGGTAGGCATAGTCTCTAGGCACTTTTGTGGATAACACAACTCGTTGCTACACATTCGGTGGGAAAAATAGCCTATTGGCACTATCGTTAGACACCTTCGATGGGAAAAATAGCAAGTTGCATAGTTACTAGACACCTTTGGTGGAAAAAAATTGCCCATTGGCAAGGTCGTTAGGCACCTTCTATGGGAAAATAGCTCGTTGGAAGGGTTTGTAGGCAACTTTAGTAGGCAAAACAACCAGTTGGCAAGATCGCTACGCACCTTCTGTGGGAAAAAAAGCCTGTTGGAACACCTTCGGTTGGCAAAACAACCTATTCCTTTAATGGCAAAATAGCCCATTGGCACGGTTGCTAGGCACCTTTGATGGGCAAAAGTATCTATTGGGCACCTTCAGTTAGGAAAACAGTCGGTTGACACACCTTTAGTAGGAAAAACAACCCGTTAGTACACGTTCGGTGTGTAAAATAACCTACAAGGATGATCTTTAGTCACCTTAAGTGGGAAAACATCCTGTTGGAACACCTTCGGTGGGCAAAACTGCCAGTTGGGCACTTTCAGTGGGTATAACAGCCTGCTATCACACCTTCATTGGGCAAACATTTGGAGGGTGAAACAGCCTAATGGCGCAGTAATTAGTCACCTTTGGTGTGAAAATAGCTTGTTAGTACATCTTCAGTTGGCAAAATAGCCCGTTAACACACCCTCTGTGGGAAAAACAGCTTGTTGGCATGGTCACTAGGCACCATCGGTAGGAAAAACTACCTATTGGCACACATTCGGTAGGCAAAATAGCCCATTGACAGGGTCACTAGGCAACTTTGATGGGAAAAATAGCCCATTGGCACACCTTTGGTGAACAAAATAGTCCGTTGGGCACTTTCAGTGGGAAAAATAACCTTTTGGCACATTCTATAGGCACCTTCGATGGGAAAAACGGCATGTTGGCAGACCTTTGGTGGGCAAAACAGCTTGATGGCACACCTTTAGTTGGAAAAATAGCTTGTTGGAATGATCGCTAGGCCCCTTAGGTGTCAAAAACAGTCCATTGGCCACCTTCGGTGTGAAAATAGCCCGTTGGTACACCTATAGCAGGCAAAACAACCTTTAAACACACCCCTTGTGGGAAAAACAGCCCATTGGCATGGCCGCTAGGCATATTCGGTCAGAAAAACTACACATTGGCACACCTTTGGTGGGCAAAATAGCCAATTGACAGGGTCGTTAGGCACCTTCGATAGGAAAAATAGCCCGTTGGCACACCTTCGGTGAACAAAATAGTCCGTTGGCCATCTTCAATGGGAGAAACTACCTTTTGGCATGTTCGCTAGGCACCTTCAGTGGGAAGAACAGGCCGTTGACACCATTTTGGTACACAAAACAAGCTGTTGGCACACCTTTGGTGGGCAAAACAACGTGATGGCAAACCTTCAATGGGAAAAATAGCCTGTTGGCACGACCGCTAGCCCCTAAGGCTTAAAAAATAGTCTGTTGGCCACCTTCGGTGTGAAAAATGACTCGTTGGTACACCTTCAGTAGGCAAAATAGCCCATTGATAGGGTCACTAGGCACCTTCAATAGGAAAATAGCCTGTTAGGCATATTTGGTGAGAAAAATAGCCCGTTTGCATAACTTTAGTGGTCAAAACAACGCATTGGGCAGCTTCAGTGGGAAAAAACAACCTGTTGGCACTTTTGCTAGGCACCTTAGGTGGCAAAACAGCTCGTTGGTAGGGTTTCTATACACCTTTAGCAGGCAAAACATCTCGTTGGCACACTTTCAATTGGCATAACAGTCCGCTGGCACATTTAGTGGGCAAAATAGCCTATTGACATGATT
This sequence comes from Erythroxylum baracoense, assembly GCA_025629805.1. NCBI lineage: Eukaryota > Viridiplantae > Streptophyta > Magnoliopsida > Malpighiales > Erythroxylaceae > Erythroxylum > Erythroxylum baracoense. The sequence goes on along the minus strand of JAOTAY010021800.1, from coordinate 4,514 downwards.
TCTAGACTCCTTTGGGAAAAACAGCCCGATGGGCACCTTCAGTGTGCAAAACAACCTGTTGGCAGGGTCACTAAGCACCTTTGGTGGACAAATAGTCTGTTGGAACGATCGTTAGGGAAAAACAGTCCGTTGGGCTCTTTTGATGGGAAAATATGGCAAAGCAGCCCATTAGCACGATTGGTACGATCCTTTAGTGTAAACAATAGCTCACTTATACACCTTTGTTGAGCAAAACAGCCCATTGGTACGGTCACTAGACACCTTCGGTGGGAAAAAAACTCATTGGTCATGTTTAGTGTGGAAAATAGCCTGTTGGCAAACCTTTTATGGGAAAAATAGGCCATTGGCACGATCACTAGGAACCTTCGGCGAGCAAAATAGTTTGTTTGCACGGTCGCTAGGCACCTTAGGTGGGAAAGCAGCTTGTTGACATAGTTGCTAGGCACCTTTAATGAGTAAAATAGCCAGTTGGTAGGGTTGTTAGGTGCCTTCGGTGGGAAAAACACCCTGTTGGCAAGATTGCTAGGCACCTTCGATCGTAAAACAGCCTGTTAGGCACCTTTGATGGAAAAACAGATCATTAGCACACCTTTGGTGGACAAAACAGCTCGTTGGACACCTTCTGTAGGAAAAACAGCTCATTGGCGCACATTTAGTGGGGAAAACAGCTCGTTGGCATGGTCACTAGGCACCTTAGGTGGGAAAAACAATATGTTGGGGACATTTTGTAGGAAAAATAGCCCGTTGGCATCCTTCAGTTTGTAAAATAGCTCGTTGGCACACCTATGGTAGGAAAAATAGCCTATTGGCCCGGTCACTAGGCACCTTCAGTAAAAAAAATAGTATATTGACACTTTTGAAGGAAAAACAGCCTGTTGGCACACCTTTGGTGGCTAAATTAGCTTGTTGATAGGGTTGCTAGGCACTTTTAATAGGAAAAATAGCTCGTTCATAGGGTCACTATGCACCTTGCTTAGGAAAGAAACCTATTGACATGGTCGCTAGGTAGCTTCAATGGGTAAAACAGCCCGTTGATATGGTCGCTAGGCATCCTCAGTGAGAAAAACAGTCCGTTGGGCACTTTGGGAGGGAAAAACAACTCGTTCGCACACCTTTGGCAGGCAAAATAGCCTGTTGACATGGTCACTAGGCACTTTTGATGGGAAAAGCAACTTGTTCACTGGGTTGCTAGACACCTTCCGTTGGAAATCAGCTTGTTGACATGGTCACTAGGCACCTTCATTGAGAAAAATAGCTAATTGGTAGGGTTACTAGGCACCTACGATGGGAAAAACACCCCGTTGGTAGGATTGTTAGGCACTTCGGTGGTAAAATATCCCATTTGGCATCTTTGGTGCGTAAAACAGCCCATTGGCACACCTTTGGAGGACAAAATAGCTCGTTGGACACCTTTGGTAGGAAAAACAGCTCATTGGTGCACATTCAGTGGGGAAAACATCCCATTGGCATGGTCGCCAAGCACCTTACGTGGGAAAAACAATCTGTTGGGCACCTTTAGTGGGAAAAATAGCCCGTTGATGCATTTCCTAGGTACCTTCAGTGGGAAAACAGCTCGTTGGGCACACATTCTATGGGCAAAAGAGCTTATTGGCATAATTGCTAGGTACCTTCAGTAGGAAAAACAGACCGTTGACACGTTTGCTAGGTACCTTTAGTGGGAAAACAGCCTATTGGGCACCTTCGGTGGGAAAAGCATTCTGTTGGCACACCTTTGGTAGGAAAAAGAGCCCATTGGCATATGTTCACTATGTAAAAGAGCTCATTTACACTTTCACTAGGTACCTTCAGTAGGAAAAATAGCCTGTTGGCACACATTTGGTGGGCAAAAAAGCCAATTGGTAGGGTGGCTATGCACCTTTGATGGGAAAAATAGCCTCTCAACTCATTGGAGGGTCGCTAGGCACCTTCAATAGGCAAAACAATTCGTTGGCACTCATTTTTCGGGCAAAAGAGCCTGTTAGCACAGTCACTAACAACCTTCAGCGCAAAAACAGCCCGTTGGGCACCTTCAATGGGGAAAACAGTTTCTTAGCACAACTTCAGTAGGCAAAACAGCCCGTTGGCACATAATCAATGAGCAAAATAACCCATTGGGCACCTTTGGTGGGAAATCGACATGTTGGGCACCCTTGGTGGGCAAAATAGCCTATTGGCACACAATCGATGAGCAAAATAGCCCATTGGTAGACCTTCGGTGGGCAAACAGCCTGTTGACACACCATTAATGGGCAAAACAACTCGTTGATATTAAGGCTAAGCATCTTTGGCCAAGAAAATGACCAGTTGGCACACCTTTGATGGGAAAATAGCCCATTAGGCACAATTGCTGGGAAAAACAACCCGCTGGCAAAACTTTGGTGGATAAACTAGGAATCTTCAGTGGGAAAAACTGCCTTTGGCAGACCTTTAGTGGGCAAAACAGCCCCTTAGCACGGTCGCTAGGCACCTTTGATGGGAAAAATAGCCCGTTGGCTCACATTTGGTAGGCAAAACTGCCTGTTGGTAGGGTCGCATGCACCTTCAGTGGGAAAACAGCCCGTTAGCCTATTGATTGGGTCATAAAGCACCTTTAGTGGAGAAAATAGCTTGTTGGACACCTTTTGTGCAAAAAACTGCCTGTTGGCAGGACTTTGGTGGACAAAACATCCCATTGGGCACCTTTCGTGGGAAAAACAACCTACTAGCACGTTCGCTAGGCACCTTCGGTGGGAAAAACGACTTATTAAAGCACCTTTTGTGGACAAAATAGCTCATTGGGCAAAACAACCTTTTGGTAGACCTTCGATGGGAAAAACATCACGTTGGTAGTCCTTCGGGGGGAAAACAACCCGATGGTACAGTCACTAAGCACCTTTGGTGGGCAAAATAACCGTTGGCTGACATTCGATGAGAAAACTAGTCCGTTGGTAGGGTCACTAGGCACCTTCAGTGGGAAAATAGCCCGTTGGCACAACTTCCATGGCCAAAACAGCTACTACGCACCTTCGATGGGAAAAAATCCTGTTGCGCACCTTCGATAGGAAAAGTAGCTTGTTGGCACGCCTTTACTGGACAAAAGATCCCGTTGGGCACCTTTGGCGAGAAAAACAGCTTGTTGACATGTTCATTTGGCACCTTCAATGGGAAAAACAGCCCGTTGGTAGTACTTTGGTGGGAAAAACGGCCCGTTGGCATGGTAACTGGGCACCTTTTATGCGTAAAACAGCCCGTTGGCACCTTCGATGGGAAAAACAGCATGTTCGTAGGGTCATTAAGAGCCTTCAGTAGGCAAAATAGCTCTTTAACAAAATAACCCGTTGGCACGATAGCTAAAATAACCCATTGACACAGTCTCTAAGAACCTAAGGTGGGAAAAACATTCCTTTGGGCACCATTCGTGACAAAAACAACTCCTCTACACACCTTTAATCGGCCAAATAGCCTGTTGACACACATTTATTAGGCAAAAATAGCCTATTGGCACACAATCGATGAGCAAAATAGCCCATTAGTAGACCTTCGGTGGGCAAACAGCCTGTTGACACACCATCAATGGGCAAAACAACTCGTTGATATTAAGGCTAAGCATCTTTGGCTGGGAAAATGACCAGTTGGCACACCTTTGATGGGAAAATAGACCATTAGGCACAACTGCTGGGAAAAACAAACCGTTGGCAAAACTTTGGTGGATAAACTAGGAATCTTCAGTGGGAAAAACTGCCTTTGGCAGACCTTCAGTGGGCAAAACAGCCCCTTGGCACAGTCGCTAGGCACCTTCGATGGGAAAAATAGCCCATTGGCTCACATTTGGTGGGCAAAACTGCCTGTTGGCAGGTCGCAAGCACCTTCAGTGGTAAAACAGCCCGTCAGCCTATTGATTGGGTCGCAAAGAATCTTTAGTGGAGAAAACAGCTTGTTGGACACCTTTTATGCAAAAAACTGCCTGTTGGCACGACTTTGGTGGATAAAACATCCCATTGGGCACCTTTCGTGGCAAAAACAACCTACTAGCACGTTCGCTAGGCACCTTCAGTGGGAAAAACGGCTTATTAAAGCACCTTTTGTGGACAAAATAGCTCATTGGGCAAAACAACCTGCTGGTAGACCTTCGATGGGAAAAACGTCACGTTGGTAGTCCTTCGGGGGGAAAACAATCCGATGGTATAGTCTCTAAGCACCTTTGGTGGGCAAAATAACTGTTGGCTGACATTCGATGAGAAAACTAGTCCGTTGGTAGGGTCACTAGGCACCTTCAGTGGGAAAATAGCCCGTTGGCACAACTTCCGTGGCCAAAACAGCTACTACGCAGCTTCGATGGGAAAAAATCCTGTTGCGCACCTTCGACAGGAAAAGTAGCCTGTTGGCACGCCTTTACTAGACAAAAGATCCCGTTGGGCACCTTTGGTGGGAAAAACAGCTTGTTGACATGTTCGTTTAGCACCTTCAATGGGAAAAACAGCCCGTTGGTAGTACTTTGGTGGGAAAAACGGCCCGTTGGCATGGTAACTGGGCAC
>JAOTAY010021799.1:0-10109 GCA_025629805.1 Erythroxylum baracoense | reverse complement strand
GTTGAATATAAAAATACAGAAGTTCAATGGTCAACTCGTGAAAGAAAAACCCCAACCTGGTAGTCTGATTATATTATAGAGGGCAATGTTGCATACTGTCTCTTAATAGAAGATGGAGAACCATCAACATTTCGAGAAGTAACAAATAGCTCGGATGCATCACTTTGGATTGCAGCAATGAAGGAAGAAATAGAAACTCTTCATAAGAATAAAAAATGGAAGCTTATGCCACTACCACGAGGGAGAAAGCCCATTGGCAACAAGTGGGTGTGTAAGATCAAATGCAACAATGATGATCAAGTGGGATGGTATCGTGCAAGGTTGGTGATAAAAGAATATACTTAGAAAGAATGTATTGACTTTTAAAGAATTTTTTTCACCTGTAGTTCATATTAATATAATTCAGATTGTCTTAGTTATGTTTGTTACATTTGATCTACACTTAGAGCAATTAGATATAAAGATTGTGTTTCTTCATGGAGATCTTGAAGAAGAAATTTACATGCATCAACTAAAAGATTTTGAAGAAATACGGAGAGAGAACTTGGTTTGCAGGTTGAACAAATTTTTGTATGATTTAAAAAGGCGCCAATATGTTGGTATAAAGATTTGATTCCTTCATAATGAGTCATAGATTCAACAGATTTATTGCAGACCCTTGTTTATATTTCAAGAGATTTTGTAATAATGATTTCATTGTATTATTTTTTGTATGTTGATAGTGTGTTAGTTACAAGCCCTAACAAAGATCGTGTTCAAGATTTAAAGGTTTAAGTTAGCTTAGGAGTTTGAAATGATGGATTTAGGACCACCAAACAAGATTTTAGAGATGCAAATTTACCTAGTTAAAAATAACAAGAAAATTTGGCTTTTTTAAAAGAATTATTTGAAGAAAATCTTATGATGCTTCAATATGCAAGATTGTAAGTCAATCTCCACCCCTCTTCTTGTTAATTTCAAGTTATCCTAAAGTAAAAGCCTTAACAGTGAAGCAGAGAGGAAGGAGATGTCTCTAGTACTGTACGCATTAGTCGTGGGAAGTTTAATGTTCGTTATGATTTGTACAAGACCGGACATTTCACATGCAATGCGATTTGTTAGTCATTATATGGTAAATTCTAGTCGAGAAAACTAGTGGGCTATAAAGAGGATCCTAAGATATATTAAAGAGACCTTAGATGCTACTCTATGTTATGAAGGATCTAAATTTATTGTCAAATAACATGTTGATTATGACTTTGCAAGCGATCTTGATAGAAGAAAATCTACTACAGGCAATGTGTTTACAATTAAAAGAGGAGTTATAAGTTGGTTGTCTAAACTACAGACAGTTGTAACGCTATCTACAATAGAAGCTGAATATATGGCAGCTACACAAGCTTACAAAGAATCAATTTAGATAAAAAAGGTTTTTAGAGGAGCTTGGGCACCGACAAGAGAAAATTCCCTTGTATTGTGATACTCAAGGTGCCTTCTCTATTACAAAGAATCTAACTTCTCATTCCATAAGTAAACACATAGGAGTTCAATATCATTTTGTCCGTAAAGTTGTAGAAAGTGGAAGTGTGGACATATAGAAAATTCACACAAAAGAGAACCTAGCAGATGCACTGACAAAGCCAATCAACATTGATAAATTCATATGTTATAAATCCTGTATAACTTGACAAAAATGTAGACAGCAGAGAGATAAGATAGAAAGAACGGTATGTAGATTAATTGGTTCTCAATTAAATCTCCAAGTGGGAGATTGTTCGTTTTCTATCCCACATCAGAAGTGTGTGAGATTAGAAGAGACATATACTTAAGGTTTTATATACCCCAAAATCTTTTTCCCACATCTTTGTGTATTAATTTGTGGTGTGGATTATGAAATCTTCCTTTGTAATATTAGTTTTCTATAGTAGAAAATATTTTGTTCTTGCCCGTAGTTTTTCCCATATTTGTTACAGGATTTTTTATGTAAATCTCGTGTACCCTTTTTATCTCAGTTTCCTTTATTGGTAGATTTGCTATATCCGAATGGAATCCATCTTCTAATAATAGGAAAAATTTTGAATTGTTTGAGATTAACTTTTAGAAACACAATTTACTCATTTTCATGAAAAAGAAATCGAAGAATCTTTAAGAACTAACAAATGAATTGACATCTACTCAAATAATTAAGGAGCTTAGACAATAACATGCCTGACAAACGAAAACCCATTTTGGTCTTCCATTTCTAGTAGACTTTTGAGAGTTAAAAGAGTTATCTTTAGACCTTGATTTAGAGGTCTCACTACTTGTATGAATGGAATCTAGCAAGTGGAGCTTAGTATCTATGGCTACTTTAATTGGGAACACCTTATGTAATTAAGGCTCTTGCCCAGTTCTGTAAAAAAACTAATTTCCAAAACAAAAATCTAGTTCTGAGTAACTGAATCTTCATTACTATACTTTTTTGCTGTTGTTACAATACTGAAGATGCAAGTTGCAATTCCCTACAAGCATAATCTTGCAGCAGGGCATATTTACCTTTCACCCTATTTAACTATTAATCCGCAAAAATATTAACCCTACGATTTTATAATTCTTTGAAACTACAGTCAAATTGGCAGTCGATTCTTTTGGGAGTCTTTATTAGCGGGAATACATAAAGTAGAGCTATTAAAGTGAATACGTAACCATTATAAAAGACACATACATAAAACAAGTAACAGCCAAGTGGCCTTATTGATCTCCATACGGTCACAAGCAACAAGCAGACAACAAAGGAACAACCAAAACCCAAAGAAACCAACCGATACTGATGTGCGTAACCTAAATTCCAAGTTTGTTCTTCAACTCAAGAACAAAACCATAGACCTTCTCACCGTCGGGAAGAGACTTGGACACGGACTCAATTTGCAAGCACCTCTTAGCCCATTGAATGAGCTTCGGACACTCAGCCTCAATGCTGAAGCTACCCAATGTCTCGTAAGCATAAAACCATGAATAGAACGGGACAAGCACAACATCCACATATCCAAACCTGTCACCCCCAAAATAAGGCTCATCTCCGAGCTCTTTTTCCAGCAACTTTAAGCATTCTATGAACTCCTTCTTTGCTGCTTCCTGCTCATCTCCTTTTGTTGCCCATGTCTTCCTCCCAATATCGTATATCTAAACAGGCACAGCCATTAGTTAAATAAGCAACAAGAAGATACATAAAATGAGTAAATATTACGTAGGAAGAGTAATAAAAAAGGTACCTTCTTGTCAACAAAATCTGCCCAGAACCGAGCTCGAGCTCTCCGATAAGGATCGGAGGGCAACAAAGGGGATTTGTGGTTCCACACTTCATCAATATACTGAAGGGCAACGAGCGACTCACAAACGGGCTTACCGTTGTGGATAAGAACAGGGATTTTCTTGTGGACAGGATTCATCTGAAGAAGAAGAGGGCTCTTGTTCCACAAGTCCTCTTCTCTGTACTCATACTTGACACCCTTTTCAGCTAAGCCAATTCTAAGCCTCGTCCCAAAAGGGCTTGGCCAAAAATCCAACAGAATCACCTCATCTGTCGCCATAGTTCGCCCTCAAAGATACCGCTGCGATGGGGAGTTTGCTGGCGCGGGGTTTGTTCTTTATAGGAGTCCCCGTCAACGTTCTGGAATATTGCAAAACCACTTTTCCACAGCTTTCTGGATAGAAGACAATGACCCCACTTTTGTTTTTATTGAACAAGGCTTTTGTTGGCCCATAACAAAAAGGACTCTCCAATAGAATTGAATTTGATGAAACTTGCATTACACCACATTCGTGTTTGAATTGCATTCTTGCAAGCCCATCAAACACGTGTTACCATTAATTCGAATGAAGTTTCATAGTTAAAAAAAAGGACATTTTACGAGCAAAAATATAAAACTCATTAATGCATATAATCATCACAATTTGGCGATTTCAAATCTTTAGAGAGAGAGGTTTCTGTCTTCCCCGCCAACCTCATCTTATATGGTTACGGCTCCTTTTTCAACGATTGTTTCCTTCTAGCGTGCTCCCTTTTTAGTGTCTGGATTTTTTCTTCTTCTTCTTGTTTTCCGGTGTATGTTTCTTTCCCTTTGGATCTTGAGATGAACCTGGAAGACATCAAGATGACCAACATCCTGACATGGACGTGTGTTCATGACATACCCTTAGATACTGGACAATTAAGTCACATTGTGAACTATGTTGGTAAACTGTTGTGTTTGGACGATGTTACAACTCAAAATAGCATAATCATTTTCGTCAGGAACTCTGCGATACTGGAAGCCATGATGGTCTTCCTCGAAAACCTACGGGTTACTCGAAGGATAACTATGGTGACAGAGAAATAGAATACAAATTGAAGGTAAATATTTCCTATTTTCATGGCAATTTAAATATTGATAGTTTCTTAGATTGGATAGCAGATATAAACCTTTTTTTTTAATTTATGGAAATTCCAAAGGAAAGGAGTCAATTTAGTTGCATGTAGATTCAGAAGGGGAACTTCTAGCTAGTGGGAGAGATTACAGATTAGGAGGTCCCATGAAAGTGAAATACATATTAGAATGTGAGAAAGGATGAGGCAGTTATTGCACATCGAGTTTCTTCCTACAGATTATGAACAATTTTTGTTTCAACAATACCAAAGGTGTCAGCAGGGTCAAAAATCTGTACATGAATATTATGCAAATTTTACCAAGCTAACTACGAGGAATGACCTGAGAGAAATTGAAGGACAACAGGCAGCTTGATTTTTGGAGGGCCTGAAATTAGCCATTAAAGACAAAATTGGGGTGCGAGTTGTGAGAACCTTGTATGAAGCCAGAAATTTGGCTTCAAAGGTTGAACAATTGATGCAGGATAGTGCAAATTATGGAACGAATTATGGTGGGAATTATGGTGGAGATAACTTTAAAACTTCCATTGATAAAAGCAGAACAATCACAAAGAGCAGAATCTAGGAGCAGAGAGTTGTGGGGAAGTAGAAGGTGGCTAAAACAAAAGAAGCATCTAAAACTACTAATCCTTACACTAGACCTATCCCAGGGAAGTATCATACCACCTTCACGGGGCATATACTCGAACTTCTCGAGGACATTCGAGAACAAACCCTATGAAAGCGGCATATTGGAGCAGTCACATTCATTTATATGGCATCATACATATATAACACAAATATTTAAAGATTAAACTCCACATTTTATTCATAAAGCATAATTTACATTGTAGCATTTCGCTACATAATCCATATATACAGTATCATAAAAATATAGCTTAGAGTTTGCTAATCTTTACAACATTCTATATGAAATGAGGAATTATACAAAAACATTCTACCTAACTCTTCAATGTCAGCTAACCGACCCTTGAGTCATTCCTTGAGTCCAAAAATGCAGTACTAGACTTCTTTTAGAATGTCTTAGAAGCTAAGTCTCCTCTCTCGTACTTGAAAATCAACGTTGCAATTTGATGAGTTTTACGAACCCAGTGAGCGAACCATCCTCGATGCGCTCACCCATATCAAACCACAAAGATAGTTAACAATTCAATTTACAATCAAATCACATCACAAATATAGAATATCATGTCACCTTTTGTTTCAGAACAATAGGTCAATTCACATTTTATACCACAACACATACTCATTTATTTTCCACTATAAATCAAACAATTAACTTATTCATTTCTATTCAATCATAAGACATCTGTAAGGATGTATATGCAAATGCACATGTGACTCTACTTACATTGTTACTTTGTTGTCTCCAAGCGTTATTTTAACTGTCCTGTATCTGTTGCAGATACCAGACTCATTTCAATACTGAGCCTATGGCTCTTTGTATACATTTTCTAAGCTTTAAGCTCTTTTTCACTAGCCACTCCGGTCACAACTTCCTTTATCTGATCATACATTTCAATATAATGAGATGCTTCATTTCACATTATATGCAATCAATCACTTTCATTCATCATGTAAGTCACTTTCACATTTTCATTGGACCTAAGTCCGACATTCAAGATTTTTAGTGAGTACACTTATTTTTCCCAATTCACATTCAATTATGAACACTTCTAATGCAAATCTCAATTATCAAACTCCTCGAACAATCAATGTCCAGAATCATCACATTCATATAAATATCAGTCCAATAGTTGAAATTTAAGCAAATACAATCAATTTTAGTAAGAAACATCTAGGTTACTCACAGTAAGCTCTAGATAGCTATTGCATCAACAAACCAACAATGACTAGATGCTGGCTTTCGACTTACGCGTCTAATTCATGCAATACACACATTTATACACATTACTAATTTGATCATTCACATAAAGTATTCAATCATACACATATGTATATGTGTTATGTACAATGCATGCTCAATTGATTATTCCCGGGTACGTGTCCTTAATCAAAAGTCTTGATTATTCAAACATTATCATTTGGATATGTCTAGTTTTCAGTTAGATTTATACCTCAAGAATACTTGCTCATTTTAATATCATCAATCATTCATTCACGAATGTTATTTTAGCATTATACGATCATATAATATCCAAATTCTCATTCATTAATACCTAACTCGAATCATTCATTGCCTTTGGATCACATTAGCATTTCTAAGAACACTTTCATTCCTATAATGACTCTAAATTTCCAGATTTCAAACACTTGATATCAACAATCCATTCTTTATGTTATATCCTCAATTATCAACTTAACATATCATACACTTTATCAACTTATTCAAGCATCAAACTAGGTTCACTTCAAGCCTCATTCAAGCCTAAATAAACAATAGGAAGGTATCTTGTCATTAGTTAGTTCAAACATCAAGCAAAAGGGAAGTATTCAAGTCTATATTACTTTTCCCACGATTGTGGGTTAGTTCATCCGAGAATTTCCAGCCCTTTACTTACAATTCCCATGATCATAAAGGCATTCCCACGATCGTGGGTTATCATATCCAAAAACTCTGGCCAACTTCTTCCATGTTTTTCCAGATTTTGGTTCCTACATGTTATATCTAACACATCTTATGCATAATTCATCATTTATACTTCATTTCCTCTACATTCTAACCTCATTTCCATCTTAATATCATTCATACAGCAATCCATAAACTATGGTTTATCATCTATATAAAAACAGAGCATCAATAAATATATAAATTCACCATCAACATTTTAGCACACTTATTTAACACCATTTTCATCATCACTTTATCTCTAAACTATCATCCTAGTTCTTCTCTTTTCAAGACACTACACGTGCCTTTTTTTTTACTTCAAAACTTAATCTAATCCATTTCCAAAATAACCAATAATCCACGTTTTTATACATCAAAAATAGAACATGAAAATATCCATTCATTCATCAAATTTTCCAGCACTCATCATCAACACCATTTTCACTATTAATCATCCCTAATGATCATCATAAATGCTTCTATTTAACAAACCATGAAGAACAATATGCTGATTACTTGTTTAAATCAAAGCTTCTTCAAATAACCATAAAACCCTAACTTTCCATGTTTACATGATCATCATCTTTCAATAAGGAAAGATTAGGTTTTCTAGTAACAAGATGATGATTATCGAATTTTGTTGAAGTAGCAAGGTGTTGGATGATAGAAAAGTCCAACGTGGTGAGGGTGAGAGTGAGTGTCGTGAATGAAGCAACAAAGAAGAAGATGATAGCATGTAACAAGAGTGAAAGACAAATGAAGATGGTCTTGCAAAGATGAAAATATCGTGGGTTAATAACATGGTAACTAAATTCTTGGTGAGTGTTATGACACATGTCATGACACTTACCACATAAAGAATCAAATTAACATCTTTTAATTATGGTACCCAATGCCATATTTAATCTTTATTCCATTTGTTACCCAATTTTTTATGCCACTTGACAATAAATCCTAATGCCACTTGTCAATTATTTTTACTGTCATGTGTCGCTTATTTCTACTACCACGAATCAATTTGTCTTACTATTTGGCATTTTTATAGTCTAAAAATACATATAATTTCATAAATCTCCCAATTTTGACAAATAAATTCTAAATCACCATTTATAATTCATCAATCAATTTTCAAGACATAAAATTCACAATTCACATCATAACCATTTTAAATTGTTCATACCCCGGGATATGTCAATTAAGTGCATATATAATCTTTGCAGTGTGTATAAAAATCAACATTCGTGTGTATGCTCATAATATGCATGTGAATGTAATGCACCTCTAATTTCTCATTGCTATTTCTCATGTACTATGGTCCAAGATCCTATGTCCTAAACCTTAGTATAGAAATGGGATATTATAAGGGAATTGCTCTAAGTGCAAGAAATTAGGCCACAGATCCAGTGGCTCTCCCATCAGAAAGGCATTCCATATGGTAGAACGTAGAGATGAAGAGGAAGAGGTACACTATGGTCCAGATGGTGAGAAAGAAGAATACGAGTTTGATGGTGGAGCGGAGAATGAAGAAAGCTAAAACTATATGATTAGGAGGATAATGCTCACCCTAAAACAAGAAGATGATACCCAGAGGTACCAATTATTCAGAACTGAGTACACCATTCGCAGCCACATGTTCGATGTAATTGTTGATAGAGATAACTGTGAAAATATCATAGGGAGAGATGTTGTACAGAGTCTGGGATTGAAGGTGGATAAGCACCCTAACCTGTACTCAATCAAATAGATTAAAGGAGGTGACAATATCCAAGTGACTGAATGCTACAAAGTACCCTTTTCTATCAGTCAGTATAAGGATGAAATTATTTTGACATGGTAGACATGAATGCTTGTCACCTATTATTTGGTAGACCTTGGCAGTTTGATGTTGCGGCATAGCATGATGGTAGAGAAAATACATATAAGTTATAGAAGAATGGAAAGAAATATACCTTATTTCTAATGAATAGGAGTTTTAAACCCAAAGCTTCTAAAGCAGAGGGTAGGGCTTTCCTAATAGTAGCCCATTCTGAGGCCAAATTTAAAGAGGCAATAAAGGAGACTAGAGAAGTGCATGCTCTGATTATGAGGAAAGTGCTAGTAATAAAGAAAAATATGTAGGAAAATCCCGGTGCATGCATTATATACACGTGGTGCAGAAAAACAAAAATTTTTATTCTGGGACTTTCCCAAAGTCTAGGATCTATATGCTTACACAAGGAAATACCATTAAACCTAGGTGAAAATTCCCAATTCACATACATGTTCATAACACATATATATATAGGAATTCATGGCATTAACACAAATCAATCATGCATATAAGAACCATGTACCTTGTGAATAGTCTCCTTCGTTCTTTGATCTTCTACTTGTCAGGTTGTCGCAAACCATAACGACCAAAAAAGACCGTCTCTAACGATATCCATGTAGAGATCGGAGAAACTAATAGAATCAAACTCTTTGATCCGGAAATTACTAGAACAAAGACAAGAATGCTAGGTCTTTCTTTGTTCTATAGAGAGCATATACGTAGGAAGCAAAATAGAGAGGAAGAGATGAGAAAGATGAAGAGAGCTTTTTGAAAATCGTGAAAGATGAAGATTGCTTATACATTTTCACAATTCACATCCTCTTTCATGCTTTTTCATTTTGTCTTTTATGGATTTTGTCACTTATGATTATAGACATTAAATGACCAAGAAACCTACTTCTTCTTCCACGTACCTCACCTTTACATATACATGTTGAGGTGGTCCAGTCATACTGGGATCAGTCCTACTAAGTCCCAGGTATGGAAAAAACACCGAAAACATATTTCAACGATGTGGACGTCACGATCTCATTAGGACATATCCCATTCTCATGGGATCCATTTGGTTCTATTACTCTCCAACTAATGGATCTCTATCTAAAACCATTTTACAAATCCTCCGAGTTACTCTTATCCGTGTGACCCATTAGGTTCCCGGTTATATTGGCCACTTAGATTAACATTTAATCCAAGCAAGTCATGAGCGGCGTCTAGCAATACATCATGACCCCCAATTGACCAGAAAGTAAGTGATTTGATGAACGAGCCCGTGCTCATCACAAACCATCTCACGAACCCTCCCATAGACAATTGTTATATAATTCGTCCACCATGCTATACTC
>JAOTAY010021798.1:0-10109 GCA_025629805.1 Erythroxylum baracoense | reverse complement strand
AAAAAGTTTCTGTCACGATCGTGGCAGGGACACCATGATCGTGGCCAGACCTATAAAGAAAAAGAGTTATTTTTGAGTGAAGTATGAACCAATCAATGTTAGGGTGCTTCCATACGAGGTATTTAGGCTTGAATAGAATCCTGAATGAACCTAGTTGATGTTAAATGAGGTGATTAAAGTGGATAAAGTGTATTAGGTATTAAAGGATGATTGGAAGGTGATGTTAATTGATTATAAGATGTGTATTAACAAAATATACTTGGGAATTTGTCATTGAACATGCATTATACATGACATATATACACGTGCTTATGATCAAGTATTCATGTGAATGTGCAAAGTAGTAATGGTAGATGTATATGTTTGCATATTATAGAAGAACTCATTGAGTGACTGCTTCCAGATGTTATCGAGACTTCACGACAATAAGCTAACGGAAGCAAACTGTGAGTAACCTAAGATGGTCTCACCTTGATTGCTTGTTTGTTAAATTATGTATTGAATTATTATGTGATGTGTATGTACTGATTCTAGACATTGAATGTCCAAGATGTTTGGAGCATAAATAACACATTGCAAGTGCTAATTGAATGTCAATTTGACGGAATAAGTGTTCTCAATTGAAATGTTGAATGCTGGATCAAGGTCCAATGAAAAATGTGAATGTGAATGAGAAAGAGAATGTGAATGTGAGTGTGATTGGTTGAGCATAGTGATTGAATATGTGTAATGCATTTCATTTCATGAATGCATGAAAATATAAAGGCAGTTGTGACCGGAGTCGCCAATGAAAAAGAGCTTAAAGCTCAGAATGTGGTAAGAGCCTTTGGCTCACTATGTAAAATGAGCCTTGTATCCCCAACGGATAAAGGATAATATTAATGATCCCAGTATCTACAACGAATACGAGATAGTGAAAAAAGTACTCGGTCACAACAACTTAATAAGCCAATGTGAGTCTCATGAACATTGCATTCACCCATGATATGTATGATTTGAATGATTGCAATATATTGTTAAATTGAGTTGAATGAAAAATGTGAAAATTCATGAACAAAGTGCTTTGTGATGCTACATGCTAATAATTGTGAATAATGTGATTAATGTGATTATATTGTTATTGTTTTAAGTGAAATGAGTGAACATTGAGGATGGTTAACTCACGGAGTTAGCAAAACTCACCAAAAATTGCAACAGTGACATTTCAGGTTTGAGAGTGATGACTTAGCTTTTAAGACAGCTTAGAAGAGATCTAGCACTTCTTTTGGATAGAAGACATGGCTCAAAGGTCGGTCAGCTGGGACTGAAGGAATTAGTTAAACTTTTTGTATAATTTCTCATGTATGTAGCACGTTTTGTAACAGAGTTGTAGACTCTGATAGGTTATCGACATTATATGTACATGGATGTTTTATGAAATGCTGCATTGTAAATCATGGTTTATGAAATGAAATGAGGAAAATTGGGGTTTTAGACATTGTGATATTTATGTTTTTAATTTATGATGCCATGAGATAACAGTAAGTGTTATAGCTAACACGCCATTTTCGTCAGGCATGTGCATGAAAATTTGACGGGCGTACAGGCACATGTTGGATGGGAGTGGGGCGGTACAGTGATTATCAGAGCATGGTTGGCATCTATAGGGATATATAGGAATGTTAGACATAAGTTATCGTGAGAAATGCAGAGAGTAATTGAAGTTATTACCTATTATAGGTCATCCGCCATATGTGATCAAGTGAGACAATCAGCTGACCTAAGATCAATAGGAGCCAGTAAGGAGTCGTCTATGTCTTGATCTGAAGTTTCCTAGGATTTTTTGGATATTGTCGGAGGTTTGTTAAGGGGTTGTTATTGATATCAGCCCCTCTGACTAAACTTCTGAGGAAAAATGTGGTTTTTAGATAGAATGAAGATTGTCAGAGAAGCTTTGAAGAACTGAAACATCAGTTGACTACAGCACCGGTATTGACTATTCCATTAGGAACTGGTGGCTATGTAGTATACAGTGATGCTTCGCATCAAGGTTTATGATGTTTGTTGATGCAGTATGGCAAGGTGATAACCTATGCATCGAGAAAATTAAGGTCTCACGAGATAAACTATCTGGTACATGGTTTAGAGCTTGCAGCAGTAGTCTTTGTTATAAAGATATGAAGACATTATTTATATGGAGAGACATTCCAAATATACACTGATCATAAGAGTTTGAGATATCTGCTAATTCAGAAGGAGTTGAACATGAGACAGAGGAGATGGATAAAGTTGTTAAAGGATTTTGACTGTACGATTGATTATCATCTGGGAAAAGCTAATGTGGTGGCTAATGCAATGAGTAGGAAGTCAAATAGTAGTGTAGCTCAGATTCAGATATCGAGACTACATTCAATTGAGAACTTTGAATGTGGAGTTGAGTTTATAACAGAATGAGGCATTGATAGCTACACTAAAGTTGAGATCGATGTTGCATGACAGGATTAGGAAAGTTTAGCGTAAAGATCCTAAAATGGTGAAGTTGATTGAGAAGTTAAAGGTGAATCCAGATTCTAAATTTGAATTAAGAGATGAGACACTGTGGTTAAAGTAGAGGTTATGCTTCCCTGACATTGATAATTTGAGGAAGGAGATTCTGGAGGAGGCCCATGTAGCAGCTTATGCTATGCATCTTGTTACCATCAAGATGGATAACACACTGAAGCAGCATTTCTGGTGGCCAGGGATGAAGAAGCAAGTAGTTGACTATGTAGCTAAGTGCTTAACATGTCAGCAGATTAAAGTTGAGCATCAAGCTCCAGTTGGGAAGCTTCATTCATTACCTATTCCGGAGTGGAAATGAAAACGAATTACTATAGATTTCGTAATGGGATTACCAAAGACCTCGAGGAAACACGATGTTATATAAGTCGTGGTGGACTAATTGACTAAGTCGACACATTTCTTACCAGTGAAAGAGAGTAGCTCACTAGACCATTTGGCTCGGAGGTGTTAAGTCAATAAGACTTTACTTCTTCTATTAATTTGATGAAAGTTAAATAATAATAATAATAATAATAGAAGCATGTGAACTGTTTTAATGAATTTATTAAGTGCGTAGATAAATATAAGTGACACAAATCATCAAATTGAGACGATACTTAAAAGCTAAATAAGGTGGATTAGACAAAGTAAGCAAGTATAAGACATCAGACGAAGGGTAAAGCATACAAAACTAAGCAAGACAATATAATTGAAAAATGTGCTCAGAACGTCAGTTAGTTAGAGTTAGTTACAGGATTCAACTAATAACAGACTTTATAAGACTCGACAAGTAGTTTTCTTAAGAAAACCGTTAGAGACTTAGGCTATAAATATTAGTCATAGTCGTGAACTTCAAATTTAATTTTTACTGTACAAAATACTTAGAGAAATTCTGTGTTTAAGTGCTTATGCTGCGAAAAATATTCTCAGAGAAAAGAAAGAAAGAAAGAGAGCATATACATCTGTAATGAGAGCGTGAAAACTCAAACAATATCTTTCGAGAGGAAAGAAGGCTAGAGCCTGAAGAGGCTAAGGAAGTAGATAAAGAATACTTTGTAAAAGAGACTTGAAGAAGCTCTAAAAGTGTAGAAATAATACTTTTAACATGAAAGGAGATAGTGAAATCTCAGACAAACTCTGAGGACTGGATATAGTCCAAAGTAAAGGGTAAACCAGTATAAATCGCGGTGTCATATTCTCTAACTCTTACCTTTTTAATTCTCTTATTATTAGAAGAATAGATACTAATTTTTTCTATTGCATTACTCATCAAATCAAGTACATTGTTTAATCTTGTAATCGTCTGAATTTGTCAAGAAAATCAAGAAGTTTTTAAAGATTCATATCTTAGACGATTTAACATAATTCAACCCCCCTTCTTGTGTATTTTATAGATTATACGTGATTTCAATATTAACAAGTGATTTACTTCAGTTGGTATCAGAGCAAGGTTTCTAAGAAACACTTTGACAAAGTGAGTATAAAGATCCATGGCTGAATCATATGTTTTTATAGCAGAAGGTGCCTTAGTATCAAGACCACCTGCATTCAATGGTGAAGATTATCATTATTAGAAGGATAGGATGCGGCTTTTCATAGAATCCACACACATTGATCTTTGGGATATCATTGAAAATGGTCCATACATCCCAACAGACAACAAAGGAAAAAGCATCTCTTTTGACTAATAGTCGGTTGATCAGAAAGCTCGTTTTCAATTAAACTCAAAGGCCAAGTTCTTTTTAAGTTGTGCTCTAAGAATAAGCGAATATGATAAAGTTCATAGATGCAAATCTACAAAGGAAATGTAGGAAACATTAGCCATTGCACATGAAGGCACAAATCAGGTGCAAGAATCCAAGATTGGTATTCTTGTTCATCAATATGAGTTGTTTAAGGTGAAAGACGATGAGTCTATTGATCAGATGTTTGGATAATTTCAAACAATTATTAATGGACTTAAAGCTCTGGGAAGAATCTACGATAGTCAAGATCATGTTAGAAAGATTCTCAGAAGTCTTCCAAAAAGATAGAGACCCAAAGTAACAGTAATACAAGAGGCCAAGGATTTAAGCAAGCTGAAGCTAGAAAAATTGTTTGGTTCGCTAAAAATCATGAAGTAGAGATTGATGCAGAAGACAAACCCAGAAGGGATAAATCTATTACATTAAAGGCTAGTTAGAAGAATCAAAAGAATTAGAAGATGTAGAAAAATAGAAGTACATCTTCAAAAGCATTCAAGATTGAAGAAATCAAGAATGATGATACTAGTGAATCTGATCAAGATTTAAGTGAAAATGAAGATGTGCCATCTTTCATTTCAAGAAAGATTAGAAGGATGTGGAAAAAGAAATTAAGGGGAAATAAAGACTTCTCTTTCAAGAAGAATAGCAAAGACGATTTGAAGAATGAGAAAAGTTCTATCGTCTGCTATGAGTGTAATAAACCAGGACATTACAAGTCTAAATGTCCGTTGCTCAAAAGAAAACAAAAGAAAAGTCAAGAAAACAAAAAAAGCATGATGGCAACATGGGAAGATCTGGATTCGTCTGAATCTGAATCCGACTCAGAAATATCAGAACAAGCCAATATATGCTTGATAGCTGAAGAGGAAAGAAATGATGAGGTAATTTCTAACTTTGATGATCTTTAGGATGCCTATTTAGAATTGTTAGAAGATTCACATGTTATTTTAAAACAATATAGATTATTGAAAAAGAAATTTGTTAAAAATATAAAGAACACAAAATTCTTAGAAGAAGAAAACATCTGCCTCAAGAAACAAGTAGATGATATGAAAAAGAAAGTAACTGTAGATAGATATGAGGAGCATAGTTAGCCTTAAACATATTTTCAAATTAGTTAGACTTGATTTGGTAAGAGGCTTACCAGAGATAAGTTTTAACAAAGATTTATTTTGTGAAAGTTTTCAAAAAGGAAAACAAGTTAAAACATCTTTTTCGTCTAAGAACATTGTAACTTCATCTAGACCTCTGGAGCTGTTACATATAGACTTGTTTGGTCCAACCAGAACAACAAGTATTGGTGGAAAGAAGTATGGTCTCGTAATTGTTGATGACTTTACTAGATTTTGTTGGATATTATTTTTATTATATAAAGACGAATCTATTAAATTCTTTAAAGTTTTGTCTAAAAAGTTACAAAATGAAAAAGGAATTTCTATTGCTAGAATTAGGAGTGATCATGGTGGAGAATCTGAAAATGAAAAATTCAAAATGTTTTGTGAAGAGAACGGAATTTTCCATAATTTCTCTACTCTTAGAACCCCTCAACAAAATGGAGTTGTAAAGAGAAAGAATAGGACGATTCAGGAAATGGCAAGGACTATGCTATGTGAAATGAATCTTCCCAAGTACTTCTGGGCAGAAGCTGTAAACATAGCTTGTTATATTCAAAATAAAGTATTTTTGCGACCTATTTTAAGTATAACTCTATATGAATTATGGAAGAGAAGAAAGCCAAATATTTCTTACTTTCATCCTTTTGGTTGCAAATGCACTATCTTGATTATAAAAGAAAATTTAGATAAATTTGATTCTAATATCAATTCAAGAATTTTTCGAGGTTATTCTATTAATTCTAAAGCTTATAGAGTTTATAATCTTGTTTCTAGATCTATTAAAGAATCTATGCATATAAAATTTAATGATGATTCTCATCTAGATAAAAGAGACGATTCTGATGATGAAACTTTATCTGCTCCCTTAGTTAATAACCTAGACTATTCACCACCAGACGATCCATCTAATAAAGTAATAGATAACTCTGAAAATATTAGCTTAAGAAAAGACTGGAGATATAAATCTTCTCTCCCAGAAAACTTGATTATAGGAGAAACAACAGAAGGAGTGAGAACTAGATCTAAGTTTAGAAGAAAGGCCAATGTAGCATTTGTTTCTGAAATAGAACCTAAGAAAATTGATAAAGCTCTTCAAGACAAAGCTTGGATTTTTACTATGCAAGAGGAGTTAAATCAAGTCACAAGGAATAAACTTTGGTCTCTAATCCCTAAACCTTCTAATAAATATGTTATAAGAACTATATGGGTATTTAAAAATAAACTAGATGAATTAAGAAAAGTAACCTGTAATAAAGCTAGATTAGTAGCTTAAGGCTATAATCACCAAAAAGGAATAGACTATAATGAAACATATGCTCCTGTATAGGATCTTGCTTGCATATGTTGTTCATCATGATATAAAACTGTTTCAAATGGATGTCAAAAGTGCATTTTTGAATGGTTTTATAGACGAAGAAATTAATGTAAAACAACCCCCAGGTTTTGAAGACATTGATAAACTAGATTTTGTGTATAAACTTCATAACACTTTGTATGGATTAAAACAAGCACCTCGTGCGTGGTATGATCGTTTGATTTCGTTTTTGATTAAAAATGAATTTGTTAGAGGTCAAGTAGATAAATAATTATTTCAAAAAATATTTAAAATGATTTTATCATTGTACAAATATATGTAGACGATATCATTTTTGGTGTTACTTCTACAAAATTATGTTCAAATTTTGAAAATATTATGAAAAGTGAATTTGAAATGAGTATAATGGGTGAATTAAAGTTCTTTCTTGGTTTACAAATTAAACAAACTGAAGAAAAGATTTTTATTCATCAACAAAAGTATATTAAAGAACTTTTACTCAAATATAAAATGGAAAATGTTAAACCAACGTCAACTCCTATGTATCCTTCAATCGTCTTAACTAAAGATAAAGTTGGAAAGAAGATTGATCAAACTCTTTTTAGAGGAATTATTGGTTCTTTGCTTTACCTAACTGCAAGCAGACATGATATAATGTTTAGTGTTTGTTTGTGTGCAAGATTTTAAGTAGATCCTAGAGAATCTCATTATATTGCTATTAAAAGAATATTGAGATACTTGGCAGGTTGTACTGATCTTTGCTTAATGTATAAGAAAGGTAAAGATTTCAGGTTAATTGGTTTCTATGATGCTGATTATGCTAGAGATAGGATTGATAGAAAGAGTACAAGTGGAGGTTGTCACTTTCTAGGTCATAATCTAATTTTTTGGTTAAACAAGAGGCAAAGTTCAATTGCTCTATCTACTGCAGAAGCTGAATACATGTTAGCTGCAAACTGTTGTTCACAGATATTATGGATAAAATATCAGTTAGAGGATTATTCTATCCAAGAAGATCAGATTCCAATCTTCGATGACAACACAAGTGCTATCAATCTCTCAAAGAATCCAATACAACACTCAAGGGCAAAGCATATTGAAGTCAGACATCATTTTATAAAAGACTATGTACAGAGAGGGATCATAAATCTATAATTTGTTGAGACGAATCAACAATGGGCAGATATCTTCACCAAACCCTTAAGTGAAGACAAATTCAAAGAAATCAGACAAAATTTGAGTATAGTGATGTTAAATAACCATTCGTCTAAAATTTCACGATCCAGACGATTCATCCTGAGGAAGCTGAAAAGTCACAAATTTTTAGACTAAATAGTAACGGTAACTTTTACTTGGTAGTTTCAATTTCATAATTACCGGTGAATTACTTAAAAACGTTACAAACGGTAACTTTTTAAGAGCGTATATAAAAAGCAATCATTTCTGCAATACTTTACACTCTAGAATTTTCGAGAAAAACTTCGAAACCGACTTGTTCAGAGTGTTCTCAACAAAGACGATCCAACGCTCTGCTCTAAACATTAAACTCTTCTTATTTCATTTCATATCTTTCTTTTAATATTTTCTATATACTAACCTAGCTTTTTAAAGCGAAATACATTTCTTTGTTTAGTGTTTATCTTTTAAAGATTAGAAAATGTCGAAATCTTTTGTCTATGGAAGACTCGTCGATTTCACTTCTTTGAAGAATGCTCGGATGAATATCGAACCTAAGATTGAAGCAATTGGATGGAAGAACTTCTTCAACATCTGAGAGCCGGTGTATCTGAATGAAATATATGAGCTCTGGAAGAATGCAAAGGTGGTAGACAACACCTTGGTATCGATGATAGATGGGTTGTCAGTAATAATCACACAAGATTCCGTGGTGGAGGCTATTGGGTGTCCAAATGAAGGAGCAGAATTGTTCAACAATACAGATTGGATCGCTCAAAGTCATATAGATGAAGCCAACATCAATCGATAACTATAAGGATTCAGTAATCCAGAAGTCAAGAAGTCTTCAACTCTCATTCCGATGGCTAGGGTTCTTCACTCACTTCTTCTCCATCGTATCCTACTGAAAACAGGATCAAAAGATGTGGTGACAATGAATGATGAACACTGTCTATTTCATTTACTCAGTCACCAACCTGTTAATCTTTCATTTTTGATTCTGAAGTACATGATAAAGGCTAGGGAGGATTATCATCTAAAGAGTAGTTCTTTACCTTACAGTATGTTGTTAACAAGATTTTTCAAAGCATCTGGAATCCTACTTGATACAAGAAACAAAGTAAAATTGGATGTTAAGAATGTTATCAATGCCTCTAATATTCACAAAACAGGGATTAAGACAGAAGCCAAAGCGGATGAACATTTCACACCAAAAGCACACTCTAAGGGGGAGCTTTTAGTAAGACGAAGCAGGAAAGGTAATGTATCGTCTGAAAAATAAGCAAAACCTCAATCGTCTGAAAGAATATCAGTAATGGTAAAAGCTGAACAATCGTTTTATAAGCCGATACAAGACAAGACAATTCCAAAGAAGAAGGAAAGCAAGGTTTAACAACTAACTCACCAAGTGTCTTCAAAGAGGATGCTCCACTTAGAAAGGCTCAAGAAGTCAAGAAGGTCACCAAGATTAATGACCTTACGATAACAAGAATAAAAGAAGCAAAGAGTTTTGATTCTTGGTGCAGACTCTAAGAGTGAAAAGGAGCAAGAGCAACAACAGCAGCTAACCAAACCAATCCTCTCTATCCCTCAGACTTAATCAGAACATCCGTCTAGAGAGACAGAGATAAAAAGGAAGTTAGTGTTTGAGAAAAAGAGGCCTCAACAACATATCCCTTTCAAACCAGTAGAAGAACAAAAGAAGACGAAGCCTATTCAGAAGAAGAAGGTTTCATCGTCTGATGTTCCACAAAAGACAAAGACTGTTGAAAAGAAGATGAAGACATCGTCTGAACAGCAGCTAGTAACTTACTACCCTCCTCAACTGATAAAGAAGGAAGATTTGAAGATGAAGGTCATAGAAAAATTAACACTTGATCGTAACAGAGGTTCAATTATCATTAGAGAACCTTCTAAATAGAAAGTTAAGGTTCATGTTGAACCCATAACAGTAAATGATCAGATGATACATCTTCTAAGTCATGAAGAACGAAGATTATATAGTATTCTGTGACACAAAAAGTCAGATCCATATCCATTGAAGATTACGAAAGATCCTTATACAATCTATCTAGTGACAAGCAGAACGATAATCAAGATTGTACTAGATGTATTGCTGGAACCCCTCCCCGGGCGGGGCCCACGGGCCCGGCATCCTGCTTGACATCCGGACCTGAGGCTCGCGGGGGAGGGATTCCCCACCAGGGCATACTTAGACGAACAGGATCACTTAAAACG
>JAOTAY010021797.1:0-10112 GCA_025629805.1 Erythroxylum baracoense | reverse complement strand
ATTCATCCAAAAACTTATCATAAATTATCATAGATGTCTCTTAATCGGATAAACTTAAACCAATCTTTATTTTATAATCACACCAAAAATAAATCAACCAAACAATAATTCATCTCCAATTTTTAATCCACCCACTCAAATTACAAAACAAAACCATAAGCATAATGTCTCATTCAATTCAACATTGAATCCAATATTCAATTCAGAAATCACAATACCACCATACGATCGTAACCATTTCAACATTTCAACTCTAATATTCAATTCATAACATCACAAATTCACAACAACACCGTAAGTCAATAACCATTCAAATCCAATTGCAACCTGCCAAATCTCATTCAATTCAACCCAAATCACAAAAGTAAATTACAAATCTAACATTCAATCGATCACAACAAAAAATGCATTAAGCAGGAAAAAGTTCACTGAAAAACTCATAAAACACACCCAAAAATAATTCACTATCTTCTGCCTTTGGCTTCGAGTATTGCATGGTGGTGGTGCGAATGTGTGGTGGCCGGTGACGAGCAGCACCGACGATGTCGAAGGTAGAAGAAGAAGATGAGCAACGACAACGTACGAACGTGCGGAAGGGATGACGTGGTGCGGTGGTGGTGCAGTGGTGAGTGAAGAAGAAGTGAGATGAGAGTGAAGTGAGATGGTGTGTGATTGGTGCGGGTGAGAGTGAGAGATGAGAAGGTAGAAGAAGAAGATGAAGAAGTGGTGTGGCGGCAGTTGCGGGGGACGAATGCGAATGCGGGAGAAGATCAGAAGAAGCATAATGAAGAAGGCAGTCGCAGCCTTCGTTTTCTAATTTTTAGGGTTAGTTTTTCAAAATTTTCAAATTGGTCCTTCAACTTTTAGAAATTACGGTACCGGCCAATATCTAGTCCGTATTTTAGATAACAGCCAATACTGGCTATTCGCCTGAGGTTACATGTGCTAAGTTTTACTATTTATAACCTCAGTAAATTTTGCAAACGCACGAGTCGTTCACGTAGTACCTAAGGTTTCGATCCCACGAAGAAGGAAACTAGTCTTAAAATCTAACAGAAGCTAAGTTCATAATATCTAATTAAACAACTACTACAGAAATTAAAACTAATCAAGAATCAAATATGAGAAATTAAAGCACCAAAAGAATGAACAAAAGCCAACTCATATAAATAATCTAAATTTCAACCTAGAAGTGACCAATTGAGAGAAAGGGGGAATTTATTTAAAATTAAAGAAAATTTACCCAATTATGTAATTTCTGATTTAACAGACCTAGACGATCCTAGGGTGAATTACTCTCTCTCAACTTATAATTCTTAACCCTAATTAATAATCCCTAATTCAAATTATGGAAATTGCGATCTCTCGACCCGCAATTAGTCCAAAACCTAAATTAGTTCTAACATTGTCTACTAACTTACCGAAAATCTACGCTCAATATCTCGTTAGACGACTCTACCAGTTTGATTCAACTCTCTTACCTAACTCTTGTTAACCTAAATCGATTATTTTCACCAACTCACCCTCTCAGTTTATTGCCAAGTTATGAAGAATCAATTTGAATCACAATTAAATCAAATAATAACACAATCAAATAAATTTTATTAATCTCAAGAACAAAAACCCAAAGGTGAGTTTAGACAGAAAAATCAACACTCTACAATAATATTTCTAATCAGTATCCAAATTTAATACATCAATGAAATTGAAATAAAAACTAGAAAATACTATCAGAATTGATCTCGAAGGTTGCAACTGCAGGAAATCACCTATTTCAGGAAGTACGTTGCGTCAAGCGTGTCTCTATACCTCTCTTCCTTCGTCTCCTTTCTTGATCGCCTGATCTCTATCTAGGTCTCTCTTGGATTTTTGGCATAATCTCTATTTTACATAGCTCTCTTGGCTCTTTAATATCTGCTGGCGGCTGTCACATCATGTTCTATTTATTCTGTTGAAGCTCTACATCAAACTCAGGGTTGAAACGGTCAGAAAAATCACTCAAAATTTTAGTTTTCGTGTTAGCACAATGCACAAGATCGCGGCTGTCATTTTTTCCTTTCTATCACGATCATAGCCTGAAGTGCACCATCATGGGCTGACTTGATGCTCTCTGTCACGATTGTGGCTCCTAGTGCACGACTGTGGCCTGGCTGCCTCTGACTCTTCCTCTTTTGTCACGATCATGGCCATTGTGCACGATCGTGGCCTGTGTCTTTTAGCCCGAAACTCTTTAGATCTTCACCGTTCTTTCCTGTTTACCTTGCAACATTAGCACACATATCAAGGTACCTAAATAATATATAATTTAAGCTCAAAGATTCAAACTAACCCATAAAAGCACCTAAACACAAAAAACTAATCTAATTAAACCCTAAATGCATACTCAACACTCAATTTAACACAAAATGCATAACAAATAAAACCCTAAAACATCATACAAAGCACTAATATCACGGCCGGTACCAACCGATACTGATCGATATTCACGGCTTCCTTTGAGAAAAATAGTAGATTTTTTCTGTATGGATGAGGGGGCTATGTCACACCACATTCATGTTAATAGTATTTATTGGACCAATATCATCCAATGCTTATATTTAGACACCAAACTTAATACCCGAAGTATAATAAATCCTTGCTA
This sequence comes from Erythroxylum baracoense, assembly GCA_025629805.1. Classification (NCBI taxonomy): domain Eukaryota; kingdom Viridiplantae; phylum Streptophyta; class Magnoliopsida; order Malpighiales; family Erythroxylaceae; genus Erythroxylum; species Erythroxylum baracoense. The sequence goes on along the minus strand of JAOTAY010021797.1, from coordinate 7,471 downwards.
GTTTAAAATTTTTCCAATAAAACGTTGATATCACTAAAGGTAACATGAAGCTACAACCATTTGTAGGTAAAGTTTTGTTTATTGGAGAAACAATTAATATTATATAGTAACCATCCATCCTAAATAGAACGCCTCCTTTAAAATCGAATATAATTTAATTTTTTAAGAAATTAAAAGAAGTGCATATTAGAAAAATGGGGAAAATGAAGTTTGATGTAAAGCCCTCTTTCAGCAGAGTTAGAAAAACTCAAAGCTGGTACAAGAAAATATTACCAAATTACTATTACCATGGTAGAGAATATCAATGATTAATCAGAAACTAATGAAACACAAAAAGGCATAATGCCAGATTCATAATCAAGCATGTCATATTCATCATAAAGAACCCTCAATTTAAAATTTCACTTGAATTTGAAGACGAGGCCAAGTTTGCACGCCATATTACAAAGGGCTAATTACTAAAAAAGCCCAAACTTTCGTCAAATTTTCAATTATAGCCCAAACTTCAAAAAGTAGCAATAAAATGCTCAAACTTTCAAGTTTTTCAATTCTATCCCAAAACTCAAAAAGTGGCAATAAAATGCTCAAACTTTCAATTTTCTTCAATTCTAACCTGATATTATCTGTTGTTCTCCCAATGCTCTCAACCCTTTATTTTCTGTTTGTTCTTTTGACACCCCAAACTACTCTCACATTATAGTATACTGCACTAATAAGCTCTTCATTTTCAGTTTGTTCTCCTGGCTCTTAGTGTGAGGGCGTCGGGGCTGCGTAATCTAAAAATTGAAGGGTGAAGGTGTTGAGATAACAAACTAAAAATGAAGGGAAATTTTGTAATCAAAACGTAAGGTCTTCAAGGCTGCGTAATTTGATTTAGGTCATTTTTAAACAACGACGTCATTTAATTATGTGATTAAACGACGTCGTTTCATTAATCTTCATTTGTTATGTTAATTTTGGCTATCGTGTATTAATAGTTAAGGTTTCTAACACACTTGGCAAGCTATGTTAGCAAACTTAACAAAAACACTAACGTCAGTCTAGAATTAAAAAATTGAAAGTTTGAGCATTTTATTGCTACTTTTTGAAGTTCGGATTAGAATAGAAAAAAATTGAAAGTTTGGGTATTTTATTGTTACTTTTTAAAGTTCAGGCTATAATTAAAAATTGACAAAAGTTTAGGTTTTTTTTTGGTAATTAACCTATTATAAACGACTGGCATACCTTTTATGATTTTATCATGTCATACCATCACTTAACGAGTGGTGTTACCAATGCAATTGTATAGATGATATAACTAAAAAATAGATATTATTTTCTTAAAAGAAGATAAAAGCAACAGTTTACCTTAAGAAGTCCTTCTCAAGTGGTAAATCTCAAGGATTAGCAACTCTAAGCTTTCGGTTAACAAAATGCATCAATGATAAAACATGTTCTCCCTTCAACACGTAAGATGAACCATTCCGTATGTCAACTGCTTCAACCTCAGAATTTTCAATTGTAGTACACCAATCAAAAAGAGTAAGAAAATTTGTATCTTTAAATTCATCCTGAAAAATATCTAGGCTAAATAACTAGTTCCAAGGCTTCCTAACTTATGCTTAAATAATAAGAAAAATTAGCTTCTCATAAGAATAAAATAGTAGCATATAATGACATCTTTTGGTAAATTGATCATCCGGACTTTTCTAAGCCAAGCATCTCAAGTAACACAAACCTAGAAAACCACACAGAATTGCACTATTAGGTAGGACCCCATTTATCCTTCTGGACTCACAATACCTAAGATTAAAACCATACACATAGAAGAGTTAAAAACTACAGAATTCACAACATTCAAAGAGAAAGAAAACGTATAGAAAAGCAGAGACAATGATCAATTGCATTAACTGTCACTTTTAGCACTATGAATTACTACCTCAAATTCTAACAACGTAATTGTCAGCAAATATCAATCACTGCAAAATAACACTCTGCTAATAAACACTTATCAACTAACTTTTTATAAAGGAAAAATGACTAATTTCCATTTTGCATTTCATTCAAGTAAGCACTATAAAGGACCATAATTTAAAAGGTGATAACCTCAGAAAGTTTTATATTTCCAGCCAAAGAAGGGGGAAAAAGTGATCGTTGATCAATGCCCAATTGGAATGTTAACAAGCAAACAAACTTTACTCAGGACCAGGTGGCTTACAATTACTCTAAGGTAGCAACATCAACAAGTGGCAAATCAGCGGCAGCCATGACGATTCAGATTCTATATTTACCAGTAGGGAACTTATGATAGTCATTTTTCATAAATTTAGACAATTGTTAATTGCATTTTATCAATTTTGAATAACTTATCGGTTAAGTTACATAATTTAATCCAGATAAAGATAATAAAATGGCTCAATAAATGATCTAAGTCAATAAGTCAAAGTCCATGAGAAAATTTGATCTTAATCAGTATACATGGGACCCATATCAGGCCTCCGATGGGATAGCCTGATATGGAAGCTATATAAATAGGTTAAGGTCTCATGCAATTTTTCATATCATTCGTAAGCATGTGGATTCTCTGACCCATTAAGAGAGCTTACGTATTAAGAAAACTACAGAAAGGTGTTAATCACTTGTAAGTGAGAAGTTCTCATGAAGATCCCAGTGAATTTTAGCTCGTTAAGGCCTCAGAAAGCTCCTCCGAACTTCTGATGGAACCAAAATTAGGTATTCCTTATTTGCTTCATTTATTTCCCTTTCACGAATGTTGAAGGTAAAACCTATCTACTTGTTTTATTCTTAAAACCCGCAAGTGCATGAGTTGTGACTTGTAGTGATGCCTAGACACCGCTTGATTTAGACACAACTTTGTTTAAGAAACTAAATTGTGAATGCAAATAACCTGAAAAATTAAATTAAAATTAAAAGAGACTAATGGACAATACCGCAATTGCAGAAAAGTTGAATTCAAGAATCTAAATGCTAGAGATTACTTTTTCCTTATTTTGTCTCCCTCCTATTTTATTGATTAAATTGTGTCTCACCTTAGATTTTCGAATGTACTAATTACCCTCTCTCAAGGTTCGAATTAACGGGAATCGATTGAGCGGTCTCTCAACCTACCCAATGACTCTATGGATTCAACTAGTTATTAAACTATCCTATCGGTAATCAATTGACTAATCGAGATCTCTCTTCTAACTATTTAATTAACATGATAATTGCTAGTCTATAGGTTGTCAAATCTCGTTGTACAATCTTACACGAATTTCATCTCACTCACTCTCTCGATTTGTTGCAAGGTGACAATTAAGAACAACAATCAACAAAGACAATTGTATTCAATTCAATAAAATAAGAGTTTTGAAAAAATAATTCAAAAGCAATCCCTAAAATAAAACTAGCCTAACATGGTCTCAATAACATCATCAAAAATTAAATAAACCATTTTTACAAAGAATAAAAGAGATTAAAATAACAAAAAATTGAATAGAAAGACTCCATCTCTTCTTAGCCAAAATCTAGAATTTTAGTGTTGATGTGTTATTTTACCCAATCTTGATGATGATCCTTGTCTTCAATCCTTCCATAATGCTCCAAACATGTGTTCTTCACTCAAAGATGGTGTTTCTACAAGCGGGTGTCATCTCTTCTGAAGATGGAGGCTTAATTCTCTTTTTATAGTCCAAAAATCCTAAGTTTAATGAAGCCTCGCAGATAGCCTCGGATTGTAATTCCCACGCTTGTGGGAGAATTTATCACAGACGCATCTCTCATTTTCTTAATTTGCATAATTCCCATGAACGTGGGAATTTGTCATAAATGCACTCCTCATTTTTTCTCCTCTTTGATCTTTAGTTCACCCTCCAAGTTGCTACTTCCTTCTTCCTACCTAAAAATAGTCAATTATTGCCCTCAACGTCAAACACACAAGAACAACAATAAAAATCAAACTTAATGAAACATACAAAATGAATCCTAAACTAGAACAATAATCAACAATTATTCTAGACAACATATGACAATTACCTATAAAAACATATCGTAATGCACACCTATCAACATCCCCATACTTGAATCTTTGCTTGTCCTCAAGCAAAATAAATACAACCAATCAATTCTACCACTTAATTTTCACAAAGATCAAAGCATACAATCCCTCAAATTCAAGCCAACTCAAATATCAAATTAATGCACATATCATGACTACTTTTTCATTGGTGTACATAAGCAAACTCATAATTGACACAATCACTCAAAGATAAGTAAAGATGCACAAATGAACTTTCCTCACAGTTTTCACTCATTTCTCTCAAGTGTTTAAGGGTTAGTGTTTTATTCAAACTTCCTATAGGAAACTACACTACCATAGGCTTGCTAATACACCAATTCTCCTCTACAATGATTGCATGGATGAATAAATCAAAAGGACTTGTTTAGGGCTATAATATGGTAAGGGTTAAGGTGGGTCAAAACAAGGGAAAAAGGGTTAAGCATAAGCATAAATAAAGGTAAAAAATGGATAAAATGGTATAATAAAGCATAACTCTGAAACATCTAAACATAACTAATGTAATACTCTTTACTCATTTATGCTACTTGATTGTTTTCCTGTTTCTTATCCTTTCTTTTTCTTTTCTTTTTAATACTTTTTCATTTTTTAATATATGGAAGAACTGTGAATACAAAAGTAGCTACATACACTGCAATCCATAGGTAGAAATATACTCAACTCAACTTGGAAAATTTTTTAACATAATCCTAACTAATGTATTACTTAATACTTTACTAAGCTTGTGAAAGGGTAGGATAATGGGGTTTAAAGTTTTAAAAAATTGGGTGTTTTCAAAAAACAAAAGGTTAAGGCTCAATGGGGGTAGCAAGGGATATTCAATGTGTAGGTCATTTAAGCTAAATGTTAACACAAAAAGGGCCTAAATCTTGTTTATTAAGTATGCATCTAGTAGGCTCAAATTAATTTAAAGCAAGTTTTGAAGGTAGTAACCTAAGGAAGTAACAGTCAACAAATAAATGGCATGACTATAGATGGAGTCATATGGCTCATTCCTCACTTTAGCTCAAATGAAAACTCATTATGCATCTCTACACTACCTCATTGTTCAGATGTCAATTTATGAATAAGCTAATGTAACCAATTACTTTTCATCACTCTATATGGTTCACTTTTTACTTAAGTAGCCTATTCTGAGTTTAAGCATGCATTCAATATAATTCCAACTAACATGATAAAATTTTATGGCAATATTTATCAGAGTGATTTAAGTAGGTTCCATTGCTAACACAAAACACCATTATTAACACCAAGCACATGATATGCATCCTACTCAACACAATGCATACAATACAATTAAGAACGTCGATGTAACCTCCCCACACTTAAGGATCACATTGTCCTCAATGTGACAGCTCAACCCCCAAGTGAGTGAAAATGACAATAAACTAAATAAAAAAAATAAAAACAACTTAAATATAAGAAATTGAAATCAACATATGATAGCAATCCAAATAGACCAAAATGAATACACACCAAAATTAAAGAAATTAAAACTAAATAAAAGAAATTAAATGTAATCACACAAAAGAAATAATAAAATTTAAAAGTTAAAGGGTAAGAAATGCTTATTCAGATGATGGTGGTGATGGTGATGGTGTAGGAGCTTTAAAATTGTTCCCCCTATAGAAGTTGAGGAACTTTCTCTTCAAGCTTCATTACTCCTTATGAACCTTCTGCATTTGTGTGCCGAGTTCATCAAGTTGGAATGCCACTTGTTGATGGTTTGCTGCTATTTGGTAGAGAATTGGTTGATATTGGTTAATCGCCATTGGTTCCCTTGATTCCTCTACTATTGCTTCCTCCTCTGGCTCTAGAGTAGAACTCGATATGGAGGGTTGGCCTACGACTGCACTGGCACCCCTCCTGCTCCTCACTACAGTGAACCTCTAAGGATCACAAAGTGTCATAGATTGGACCTCCATAATCTCAGATCGTCTCAAATAGGCTATGTGAAACATGATTATTCACACTTACTATTAACATTATAAAATACATCCAGAGTCGAAGCAATATGAGCCATCCCAAAAGACATATTCTTTTTATTAACCACACTTACTATTGATCAAAAAATTATATAAGGTGTGCTGATTTTAAGCTTGTAGTCCATCCACAATAAAAAAAAAGTTCTTTAGCTGAGCATTTATTGATTTCAGTTTTATTAAACACTGTCAGGCATATAAATTTATGTAATAGTAAATGCTCAACACTCCGGAATAGAGAATTTGGTGCATTACGTGAATCAAAATGTTCTTCACCTATGAGGGTGTTCTAATAAGCATTGACATCAAAATCCACATAACCATATAAAATTTTTTTATTTGACAAATTAAACAATTCATGCATGATAGAATAATCAAGTTTAAAAACATTTCTACCCAACCTAAACCAAAACAGATCCATTTTAGAGTTCTACCTAACTGTTATGAAAATTTCTAAACTTAGGGTAGCATAAATAGGGATATCGCACCGAACAAATCTATTTTACCCTATATTTGCACCTAGTTATTCAAGTCAGAGTCTAACTCCTATATTCTCTAACACTTCAAAATTTAAATATCTAGGAGTGACTATTGCTCTATTCCTAAAGTCAAGAAATGCTCACCTTCTTCTTATGAGTAAATCAGAAATGGGGCCTAATAAGTTATCGCGAGGCTAGTTTTTCCTTCGCTGGAAACTTGCTAGCGAAGCTCGTCGACCAGTTGCCTAACCTAAATCATCCTTAGTGTAGTCATTTTAAGAAGAAAACCTACAACAATTGAAAGGGAGAGAGAGTGAAATTTGTATTAGAGAGAGAAAAAGAAAATTCTTAACCAAATCCTTATGTTTTGGAATGACTAATGCATGAAAAACATGAAGGAATGTAAGATTAGTGGAAAAGGATGAGAAAAATACCAAGAATCTAGATGAAAAATGAAAAGTTTTAGATAGTGGGAGGAGAGAAAATTGTGGGTTAAAGAGAGAGGGAGTGAAAATTTGGAAGTGGGTAAGAGAAAAAAGAGGGAGGGAAACTTTAAGTTTCCCTTCGGATGGCTCATGGGAATCCCCATAATTCCCACGAGTATGGGGTTCCTCTCTGAAATGTCTCTGGAGATAATTCCCACGTTTTTTGGAATCATCGCAATTCCCACAGACGTGGGTTTTCTCTCCAAAAACTTTCTAGACAGATTTCCCACTTTCGTAGGAATCATTTTAATTTCCACGAGCATTGGAATTGGTGATCCTCACAATTTTAATCTACCTTCTCCGTCTCAAATTCAGTTCCTTTTGGCTCAATAAATACTTGAGACTTTTGTGATTTATAAAGATCCTCGTCTAAACCCCATACAAATAATGTCTCCAAATCTTCATGGCAAAAATCACTGCTGCTAATTCCAAATCATGTGTCGGGTAGTTCAATTCATAAGGCTTCAG
>JAOTAY010021796.1:0-10113 GCA_025629805.1 Erythroxylum baracoense | reverse complement strand
TCTGAAGATAGTAGAGATTTTCATGGATATGGATGTATCATTCCTAGATAAATGTAACCTTTTATCTTGTTAGTTATGATGTAGTTAAATCTAATTAGATAAAGTCTTATTTGGATGGGGATGTTATTTTATCTGTTATTATGATGTAATCAGATTAAGATAAGATGTGATCTAACAGGTTGAGTTCAGTTAGGATTCTGAATTGCAACTTGGCCATTAAGCGAGAGGTGCTTATAAACAGCTCATTTGAGAGAGTATTCCTTTTTATACTTTTGAGGGAACTAATAAACGTTGAAATTTATTGTATCTCTTTCATGCTTCTATTGTTGCCTATTGTTAGTTTAGTGCTTTCTCAATAATCTTGCAAGAGTGTGAGGATTAAACACTATAAGGGTTGTGAGGCATTCGAGAACAAAGTTTTATTAGTCAAAAATCATGTGAAAAGGCTATGTGTTGCTTAAAAGGATCTAAATGAGACAGTCGTACAAAAGAAAAGGTGCAATTTGCAGTATAAGTTTGGTAGTTAGAAGACCTTTACAATACAGAAGTTGACATCAAGGTTTGATTAACTTAATCGATGTCTGCAAACAAAAATGTGGAAAGCGTATTTTTAATGTTAACATTTTATTAACATATATTAAATTTCAATATTTAGAAAATTTAAAAAATATAATATTCTAAAATTATTTAATTTTAAATTAATAAAATAAATATTCTATCAATTAAGAATATTACTATAATATTTGTATTATTTACAAAAATTTCAATATTCGCTTAAACTAAACTTAATATTACGAGTTTTATTTATTGAAATTAAATTTTTATTTTAATAAATTTTAATGAATCTTAATAAACTCTAATAATGCAAAAATAAAGAACCCTTAATCATTAAAAAAACAGACATGAAATAGAGCTGAAACTAGGGGAGGAAAAATAAAAAAATGTGAGAGCAATATAACAATAAGAAAGATGAAGAGCATGAAATGGGAATGGCAGAAAAGTGAACAATAAAAATAAAAGGGGACTAAGAAGGGAAAAGGAGCCTTTCTATAAAACATTGGTCCTCTTTCTATAACTCAATTGGAAAGTTATACAAAGAAAATCCTAACTGCCTATTTTGTGGGAACTTCTCTTTCTCTTTCTATAGTGTTAAAAAGGTTGAAGCAATTCAAGGGGAAAGGAGTCAGTGGAACTCACTACAAGAATACAATGCAATCTACGACGTTTATAAAACGTCGTAGAATCCAATTTATGACGTTCTAAAAAACGTCACGGATTGTAGTGAAGGCAAAAGGTTTCTGCGACGTTTTATGCAAAACGTCGCAGAATATTTCAACATTCGGCGACGTTTAAAAAAATGTTGCTAAAACATTGGTCTTTCCGCGACGTTATTAGAAAACGTCCCGGAATCATTAATATTCTGCGACGTTTCAGCAAATACCGCGTAAAACCAAATTTTACGACATTTTATTATAACATCTCTGAAAGCCACATTCTGCAACGATGCAGGAAACATTGCGGAATCTTTAATATTTCACGTCATTGTGGAAAACGTCACAGAAACCTACATTTCGGGACGTTTTATCTTTGGGAAAAACGTCACAGAATGTTGTCGATTCTGCGGCGTTTTAAAACGTCGAGGAATGTGTTAGCAGAACGTTGCAGAATTCCATTTTCTTCTTGCATTTATTTTTTCCAAAAATAAATTTAATATTATAATTTTCCAATTTTAATATTTTTTACATCTTATTTATTTAATAACTATTCAATATTATTTATTAAATTTTTTATTTAATAATTATTAAATATTTAGTATATCATTAACTTTAATAATTATTTATGTATCACAAGAATTTTGTAAGTGCAGACAATTTATTATTTAATTACAATTCCCAAACATGTCATAATATAATAATTAATATAAAAAGTATGTCATAAGTGTATAAGATTTCAATATGAGTATATATATCTAATCTAAACGAATATTATGTTTAGTACATAAACGTTCCAAGAGTTTTCTTTGTTGCTCGACTTCGGTAGTAAATCGATCATACATTTGTTCAACTTTTTTAGTCAATTCATCGACTTGAAACTGTGACTCCTGATTAACCTTCATGGACTCTTCTAGTTGGTCTCGAATTATCTTTCTGACCAAAGTCTTCCTTTGTGATCGAAGCCCAACTCCCATGCCAACAACATAATGAGATCTAGTGTCCAACACTTTGTCGCACACTTCATCCACTGTCATCGAATGACCTTATTCTATTGAATCTATCAATTCGTTACACATTAATTCCTAAAAATTAAGAATTAATTAGGTACTAAAATTCATAAATTTAAAAAAAATATTTGTAAATGAACTATGTACTCACCCATTTTTCTTTGCATTCGGTGGTTGTCCATTGACCTTTACTTTCATTATAATGAGTGTGATACCATAGCTTCATCCCGTCACACTCTTCTCCATCTTTGTCACTCTGTTACATTGAAATATATTATTTGTAGTATTTATTATAAATTTTGAAATGTCAATCAAAGTATAATATAATTAAAAAGATAATAACTTACAATCTCAAGTCGTATCGCTACAAAGACCTTGGAGTCGGAATTTGGGCGACATTTGACCTGAGTCCTAACCAATTTGGCTTTTTGACTTTTTTCCTAACCATAAACTTAACAAAATCTATTATAACAACTATAAATCACAATTCATAAATACAAAAATATAATCAGTTGTCAAAAAAGTTGTGAAATTAAGTTTTGTGATCAAATTAACTAACCTTTGTAGCCGATTGCTCCCAATATTCGCATAAATCCATCCACTCTGCCACTGTAACATCTTACGGCTTAACATCTTTTCTGTGCTTAGTAAAATTTTTTTTAATGAAATCTTTGATCTTTAGATCTTAAAGAAAGAAACTTCTTGACAACAGCATGTACTTCGTCGTCTGTCCTCATTCCCTTGACGTCCAACTTTTGCTGCAAAAAATTATAAATTATTGGTCAAATTTTTAAGCATATAGAAAACACGTACATATTAAATAGTTTTATAACACTTACATTTAACTTATCAAATGCAATGTCCAACTCCTCATTAGTTTTTTTTTTCCATTTTGTTCTTACAGGTAATGATGTTTAGGATACCACACCAATCTCACTCGATAATTTGGCATACTGTATGGAGTTAGTTGGTCGTCTTTCAGCGGGGGAGATCTCTGTCTCCAATCTCTTACCAATCACCTAATTAATCTTTGCCAATCCGTGTCCTTTTGCGACACCCCTTGTCTTTTTCGAATCAATCGTGGATCTTAAAATATACCAAGGAATATTTTACAATAATCATATAACATACTCTTAATTGGTCAGATAAAAAAATTTATTAAACTTGTATGTTTAACCAATGTGATGTGAAAGATCATACCTATAGTGCTTGCAGAGGTAGCACTAATACTGGGAAAAGGGCTTATGTCATTTACTGGTGGTTGATTAGAAGCTGGAGGAATCACTTGAGAAGTTGATGGAGGCATCTCTTGAGAACTTGATGGAGAACTAATATTGTGTCTCATTCTTAAAATTTGTAGATACTTATCTCTAGCATGAGTAATAGGCGTAGATGTGACATCTCTTGGTGTTGGAGTAGGCTCACAAGGTGTAGATGTGTGATCTTCTGTCTATGTATGAGCAGATGGCTCATTAGCTACACTTCCAAGAAGCTGACAGTACTGCGATTGCAGTTGTGTCGGTACTAAGCTGCTTGGTGCAACCTTATTCTTCTTCTTGGGTAAACCAGATCCCATGTCAATCACCTGCATTCAATTTGACATTAGATTTCCTCAATAGTTCCCATCATCACCTCAGAAATCAAAAAGCCTTGTTTATCTTTCAAGAAGCAAATCATTACTCCCTGATGGCTTCATTACTCTGTTTCCAGAAATCTTATAACTTAGCTAAAACAAATGTTTGTATGATGGTTAAAGAAGTCTTTAATTCATGAATTCTCTTAATAGAGCTAAACAAAAAATCACTTTGTTTAATACCCAAAACCCTTAGCCCTTCTTAATTTCAAGTCTGCAGGCCAATATCTTGCTATAATATTACCATCGAGAGTTATATTATGAAGATAGATTTCACCAAAGTTTTAGCTAACTTAACTGGTCTTTTCTACTTCATACTCTCCAAGCATTTATATTACCTGAAATGTAACCTAATTGGATATATAAGTTTATTTCCACCCTATCCTACAATGTTTTAATCAAAAGTGAAGCAACACAAATGGTCAAAGGAGCAAATAGAGTTAGATAAAGAGATTCCATATCTCCTTACCTATTTGTTATAGCTATAGAGGTTTTGATAAAGATGATAAATCACAAGAAAACTTAAGGGGATATTTAAAATAATACTATAATTGTAAAAGAATTAAACTCCTTAACTTGTCATTTGCTAATGATTTATTGCTTCTTTGTAAAGTTGATGATATGATAGTAAGGCTACTTCTTAAAGGGCTGGAAGAATCTAAAAAATATCTAGATTGGTTATCAATAAGGAGAAAAGCCGAGTCATAGTCTTAAGAAAATATTGATTAACTAAACAGACACTAGTTTAAATCTCTAGCCTTTAACTTTCAACAACACCTATCAAATACCTTATATGTCAATTTCAACCTAAAAACTAACATTTCAAGACTGTAAACCTCTTTATGACTTTATCCTGAATAAAAAATGCTATGGTTATCCATAAACTCTCTTATGTAGGTAAAATCTAATTAATTCAAGCAATCCTTAATGGAATGCACATATACTGGAGCTCCAATATTGCTTTACTAGCTAAAATAGTCAACAATATTGAAAGGATCTTTAAAAACTACTTATAAAGCGGGATAAGAAATAGTAAAGGATATCCTAAGGTCACTATAACAATCAAACACCATTTAATGGCATCATAGATCTCCCACATTTTTAGATGTTGGTTCCTAGTTAGCCATAACATTGCACTAAACCCAGCTAAATGATATATTCGAATAGTCAAGTAAAGAAGTCTCAAAACTGAAAACAACAACCTAATAAATTTACCTCACATTTTCCAAGCATCCATCCAAGCCGACCATAGAAAATTCCCAATTAAAACTCAAACACTATCAAACAAAAAAAAACAACTTTAATAATAAGCTTAGATCTTTACCTTTGGGAGGGATGATCTGGATTCAATTTAGCTCTCTTTGCCAAAAATGACAATGAACAACAACACTACTATTTACTTGAACATGAGAACATGAGCAACTACTGTTAGTGTGCATTATTGTTAGTATGCATGAGCAACTACTGTTAGTGTGCATTACTCTTACAACAACATTTCCCAGAACACGAGAACATGAATCTATGAAGACATTAGCAAATATGCGAAATTAAAAGATATGAACTAGAACAAAAGAGAGAGATAATCAAACTGAAAAAAGAAAACACAACATAAAGAGTTTTGTGTATATTGTCGTTTTTAGAGAGTTAAATTTTATACATGAACAAGCTACATGCATAAGTTTATACATGAACAAGCTACATGCATAAGTTACTCAAATGTATTATGCTAAATCAAATAAAAAAAGTAACTTGCAAGGAAAAAAAAAGTCCATGTATTAAACATTCTTCTATTTCAACACTTTTTATTAATCTAAAAAGAAGTTAAAAAATAATCATTAGAAGTGAACCATAGTACATTGATATGCAAAACATAGATAAATGAGTATATAGAACCATAGTACATTTCATATTTCATATTTTACGATAATGAGATTAAAAATCACAGTAACGGTTATTTGTATGGTAAGGGGATGCTTTGCATTCTTGAATTTATGAAAATGGTTAATCATGAGAAGATGCAAAATACTGCAGAAACGACTTTTGAAACCATTAGACGTTTATCACCAAACTATGAGCGTTTTGCTGAAGGTGTAAAGGAATTTATATACCTCTCATCTAAACTTGCCCAAATAGAGGGGTCAATGGGTGAAAACTTGTGTTCTAAAAAGCTCATTGACATCTATGACAGCAATAAGTTGCTATTTGACAATGATTCTTGCCGACACAAAGCAGCAGTAGCTACTATTGAGGTTTCTGAGAATTGCCTTAAGTCATTACAAGAAGAAGTATCACGTACGAAAGAGATGCTTCTTATACTAGAAAAGATGCATTCGAGTCAAAGAGAAGCATGGATGCTGGATATAAAGAAATGGTTAAATGGAAGTGTTATCTTGGTATTGAATATAAATCTATAATAAAATCTGCATACAAAAATGAAGATAAAACAACAAAGGTTCAATTGCATAATAAGAATAAATTCATCATTGTCATCGGTGGACTCTTCCAATACAATATCACATTCATTCTCACTACTGCTTGTCTCTAAGTCCTCCAAATCATCATTCAAACATTGCTCGGAATTCAATCAAACATTATTTATTACATCATGTGGAATATCATTTCGATCTAAAAACTCTAAAGAACATTCCTCGACTTCTACTGGAACTTCATCAGACTCCTCAACGTCATTTGAAACTTCTTCATTACTAAGCGAAGGGATATCATACGCACATCTAACTTTACATTCTTGGACAATCCGCCAATTTGGATCGAATAACAAATCTTGCACATAAAAGACTTGCTTCGCTTGATTTACCAAAATAAATGGGTCATTCTTGTACCAGAACTTAGTTACGTTGATGCTTTTTACAATGCCATTGACCCTCAAATTCGAATTTGCAAGATCATACCATTTACACTTGAAAAGCACAACATTTTTACCCCTAACATGTTCAAGCCTGATAATATCTATCAAAACCCCATAAAATGTAATATTATCTTCCCCATAATTTCCTAACACTACAACACCACTATTTTGTGTAACACAGATCACCGGCTTCAGTGCAAAATTGCATGCTATTTGTATTGCATACAGTGTACTTCTGCACCAAACTATAAGGTCCACATGCTAATGCATACAAAGACTCAAAGATACTTCCTTCACGGGAGCTAGTTAATATCGTCATCTATAACAACAAATGAAAATTAGTTAATCATATATAATTATTAGTGTAGACCACGTACAAACCTTCTTCTCACCCGATGCTTTAACCATGAAGAAAATTGTTCTTTATGTCTCTTGTCAACATATAATGGACTTTGTTGCTTCAACTCATCTATGTGCTCACTATGGATGAAAAACATTCAATCAAGATTATATGAAATATCTCTATTTAGTACATATCTTAATTTGACAATAGGTTAAAAAAACTTACTCAATAAAGGGCCTAATCTCATGACAATTCATAAGCATATACCAATGTGCAATCTCTAGCTCTTTTATAGGAAGAGCAAATGTTTTAGCAGCACCAATCAGCTTACATCGTTGGAAGAACAATGATATGTCACTACCATCAACCATATCATTGATTCACTCTGGTACATTGAAGTTAGTTTCAATTCCTTTTAGATACGTTGAACAAAATGTCATGCACTCTTTAACAACATACATTTCAATAATTGACCCTTCTGGACATGCTTTATTTCTAACAAATCTCTTTACTGTACCTAGGAATCTTAACAAATAATTAACCATAATTAGATAGGACACTATTTAGTTAACTTTTTTGAGTGATAGGATAAATTTAAATAATACCTCTCAAATGGATACATCCATCTATACACAACTGGTCCACCAAGTAAGGCTTCATTTAGCAAATGAATAGCCAGATGTACCATGACATCAAAGAATGCTGGTAGCTATATCATTTCAAGTTTGCATAAGATTAAAGTTATCTCATCACACATCTTCTGTACGTCATCCTTATTCAAACTTCGTCTACAAATTTGATGAAATAAATCCCCTAACTCCATTAAAACACCTGTCACATGTTTATTCAAGATGGCACGCGTGCCTAATGGAAAAATGCTTGGTAACAGTATATGAAAATCATGAGACTTATGTCCAGTAATATTCCTTTCATCAACATTAACACATCTAGATATATTATATGCATAACCATCTGGAAACTTCACCTGCTTTACAAACCTGCAAAACTTTTTCTTCTCATCAGAAAACATTGTATAGCATGTTGGAGGTTTTTCTGTAATAGTTCCATCAGCTGCTTTTTTCAAGTGTAATTCCTTTTGAATGTTTATATCTTCCAAATCAAGACGAGCCTTGATTGTATCTTTGGTTTTACCTTCAACATTCATCAAAGTACCAAGGATATTGTCCCAAATATTCTTTTCTCTAAGTATGACATCAAGGTTATGCCTCAATCTTGACTTATGCCAATATGGTAGATAAAAAAGAATGCTTTTTTATTCCGATTCAACTCTCCTTCCAATCTCGTTCTCCTCTTATTGCTGGGGTGCTTTCCATAACATATATTCTACACGTGATATAATTGTTCCACCATATCATCTCCATCTGGTAAGTTAGGTATAGGCCGATGATCACTCTTTCCATTAACCTTCTTTCTTTTTCTTCATAGATGATCATAAAGAAGAAAACGACGATGGCCTAAGTAACCAATCTTACTTCTTAACTTACAAGAAGGAGTGTGCTTGTTACAAACAGGGCATGCCTTATAGCCTTTAGTGCTCTACCCAAAAATAGTACCATAGGCTAGAAAGTCATCGATAGTCTACATTAACGTTCCATGTATTCAAAAAATTTTCCTTTTGAACCATCAAAATCATCTTCCTACAACTCATTGAACTCATCTACTAGTGGTCTCATGTAGGCGTTAATGTCTCTACCCACCACTTTTGGACCTGGAATAACCAGTGATAGCATAAAAAATGACTCATCCATACACATCCAAGGGGGTAAATTGTATGCTAAGAGAACAACAAGCCACACACTATATGAAAGTGAAAAATTGCCATATGGATTGAATCCATCTGTTGCTAAGCCTAGTCTAACATTGCGTGGCTCTTTAGCAAACTCAGGATATAGCTCATCAAAGCTCTTCCAAGCTTCTCCATCAGAAGGATGAACTATGGTATTACTGTCGCCTTTAGGCCTATCATTATGTCATGTCATTTGTTTAGCGGTCTTACCTGACATGAATAATCGTTGTAATCTGGACGTTAATGGAAAGTACCGCAATACTTTATAAGGTATCTTCTTACCCCTGCCATCATTAATTCTCCATCTTGATGTCCCATACTGGGGATAACTTTCCAAGTCCCCATACTCTTTCCAAAACAGGGAACAATCGTACTTACATGTATGTATTGACACATAACCTAAACCTAGGCTCTGTAGAAATTGATTTGGTTCATAATAGGACTTCGACAAAGATTTACAATTAGGTAATACATCCCTCAGCAGAGCAAGTAACATGTCAAATGACTTATTGCTCCACTTTTTATATACTTTCAAGTGAAGCAACTTTATTAAAAATGACAACTTTGAAAAGTTTATACATCCGGGGTACAACTCTTCAGTTACTTTACTCAACAATTTGTGAAAGGCACCCATAATAGAATCTTCGATGCCTATAGGAGGACTCCTTCCATCCTGATCAATTGTACAATCATTTAAGAAAGTACCCACATCATGAAGCAGATCTTGCATGCCATCATCCTCCTCCTCATCATCACCTTCATTAATATCATTGCCTGTCTCATCAATGTCTATATTTGCAGCGTCAAGCCTTTCTTCCTTAGAGATAATTCTATATTCTGACAGTTCACCATGTAAAACCCAGTGGGTGTATGATTGGTCCATGCCGAATTGCATTAAATGGTCAAAAAAATTCATCTGAGACCTCATATAATAATTCATGCAATGAGCACAAGGGCATGAAATTTCACAATCTTTGCCCTTTTTTCAGCTACAAAATTCATAAACATTCTCACTTCATCAATGTATTTACGGGAAACCCTAACAATGTTCTTCCAACTCTTATCCATAGAGCAAAAAAATACCTATTAATTAAATATAAGAATGAGAACATTATGTTATGTTAGTGGCAAATCAACAAAGACTCTTACTCGTATGCTTAATGAGGTATTTTGTAACCAAATCATATATTTGCTACTTAAACTAAATGAACATTATTACTTTGCTTAGAGGTTGTATATATAT